>PVJA010042895.1:0-17067 GCA_004027025.1 Myocastor coypus | reverse complement strand
CTGCCTCAGCCTCCCAAGTGCTGGGATTACAGGCGTGCGCCACCACGCCCGGCACCGCCCATGCTTTTTTTCTTTCTTTCTTTAAATAATTTTTTTATTAGCCGGGTGTGGTGGCGCACGCCTATAATCCTAGAACTCAGGAGGCTGAGGCAGGAGGATTGGTGCGAGTTCAAGACCAGCCTGGGCTACCAAAGTGAGCTCAAGGCTAGCCTGAACTGCATAGCAAGACCCTGTCTCAAAAAGACAAAAAAAAAAAAAAAAAAAAAAAGAATTTTTTATTTATTTTTTTTCTTGCTTCAGAACTTTTGTTTGTTTATTCATTTATTTTTATGGCCGGCTCAGCCTGCCCTGAGGGCAGGACTGGACTGGCACAGCATGTGGTACCATGGATCGAACTGCTGTTCCTGCAGCCACCCAAGCTTTCCTAAGCAGGCGCTTTAGACCACTGAGCCATCCTGCCGGGTCCCTCCACCCATAGTTTTTCTTGAGAGAGGTCTCATTCTGTGGCTCTGCCTAGCCTTGAGCTCAGGAGGTCCTCCTGCTTCAGCTGCTGCTTCCTCCTGTGTGGCTCCAGTGCCTTCAGGACCGTCTTCCCTCTCCTGAACCCTGACTGATCTCATCTGTCCCTGGTGGTCGGGGAATTGAACAGGGACTTTCTGTATGCTAGGCTAGGCAGGCACTCACCACCAAGGTAGACCCTCTGTCTTTGTGTGTGTGTGTGTGTGTGTGTGTCTTTATGAGACAGGGTCTCGCTATGCAGTTCAGGCTGGCCGTGAGCTCACTTTGGTAGCCCAGGCTGGTCTCGAACTTGCACCAATCCTCCTGCCTCAGCCTCCCGAGTGCTGGGATTACAGGCGTGTGCCACCACGCCTGGTTATGTTCTTTCATTTTGAGACAGCATTGCCTAGCCGTGTCTTGGACCTACGCCTCCAATATTGTCGTGGCCTCCCGGTATTGCTTCTCCTCCTTTTCAAAACCCGGTCTTGGGGGCCCGGCGGGATGGCTCAGTGGTCTAAAGTGCCTGCTTGGGAAAGCTTGGGTGGCTTCAGGGACCACGGTTCGATCCCCGGCACCACAGGCTGCGCCAGCCCTGCCCTTGGGGCGGGCTGAGCCGGCCATAAAAATGAGTGAATAGACAAATAAAGGTTCTGAAACAAGAAAAAAATAAGTAAAAAACAAAACAAAACAAAACAAAACAAAACAAAAACCGGGGCTTGGGCCCGGCAGGATGGCTCAGTGGTCTAAAGTGCCTGCTTAGGAAAGCTTGGGCGGCTGCAGGGACCGCAGTTCGATCCCCGGCACCACATGCTGTGCCAATCCTGCCCTCGGGGCAGGCTGAGCCGGCCATAAAAAATAAACAAACAAAAGTTCTGAAACAAGAAAAAAATAAATAAATAAAATTAAAAAACAAAAAAACAAAACCCGGTCTTGCTGTTTCCCAGCGCAGAGCCAGACCTTAAGCCCCCATGTTCAGCAGTCTTCCTGCCCAGCCCTCCTCCAGCCAGGCACTGGCCACTGTGACCATCCTGACTGTCCAGTGAGGCCCTCATGTCATCTCACCAGCTCCATAGCCCTGCCAGGAACACAGGTCACTCCCTTGTTAGCATGCTAACATCCCTGTGACCAGGGGTGGCACATGCCTGTTATCCCTGCACTAAGGAGGCTGAGGCAGGAGAATCCCCACAAGTTCGAGGCCAGACTGGGTTACATAGTAAATTTTTTTTATTTTTTATTTTTTTCTTGTTTCAGAACCTTTGTTTGTTTATTCACTCATTTTTATGGCCGGCTCAGCCTGCCCCGAGGGCAGGGCTGGCGCAGCATGTGGTGCCGGGGATCGAACCTCGGTCCCTGAAGCCGCCCAAGCTTTCCCAAGCAGGCGCTTTAGACCACTCAGCCATCCCGCTGGGCCCCCTACATAGCAAATTTAAGGCCTGCCTGAACTACACATTAGACCCTGTCTCAAAACTCTAATAAATCAATAAACAATGCCAGGCCGTGGTGGCGCACGCCTGTAATTCAAGCACTTGGGAGGCTAAGGCAGGAGGATCGGTGTGAGTTTGAGACCAGCCTGTGCTACAAAAGTGAGCTCAAGGCCGGGGCGTGGTGGCTCACGCCTGTAATCCCAGCACTCGGGAGGCTGAGGCAGGAGGATAGATGCGAGTTCGAGACCAGCCTGGGCTACAAAAGTGAGCTCAAGGCCAGCCTCAACTGCATAGGGAGACCCTGTCTCAAAAAGACAAAAAAAAAAAAAAAAAAAAACGTGAGCTCAAGGCCAGCCTGAACTG
The DNA here is from genome assembly GCA_004027025.1 of Myocastor coypus. Taxonomy (NCBI): domain Eukaryota; kingdom Metazoa; phylum Chordata; class Mammalia; order Rodentia; family Myocastoridae; genus Myocastor; species Myocastor coypus. The sequence continues at coordinate 14,782 of PVJA010042895.1, read as the reverse complement.
CATAGTGAGACCCCCATCTCAAAAAAACGAGTAAGTCCCAACCTTCTGCCATTCTGAGCTAGTGTCTCCTCCCAAGGGAGGCCTGTCTTGGATGAGGTCCCCAAGTTATTTTTCCTGCCAGGAAGTGGTTACCAGCATGAAGTGACCTCCTGGACCCGAAAGGGGGGGGGGTTATGGCAGCTTCCAGCTTTATATCCCTCTCTCCCCACCCTCTGCCTCCAGCAGGGCCCAGCCAGTTGCAAGGATAGAGGCCCCAAACGCAGAATGTGGGACCCCGAGCAGCTGGCCCAGGACCTGGAGGCCTCCCTCAACCGGTGTGTGCTGGTGCTTGGGGGTCTGAGGGGTTCTACAGGGCAGGGAGCAGACAGGCAGGCGGTGGCTGTGACCCCTGACTCCTGTCCCCATCCCGCCCAGTGCCCAGGGCCTGCAAGAGCAGCTGTGGTGCCTCCGGGCACAGCTAGAGCAGGTGGTCCAGAGGGGCCGGGCCAGCAGGGCCCAGAGCGCTGAGCTGAGCAGAGATCTCTGTAGAGCGCACAGGTACGCCAGGTCCCCCTCCTGGTGGTGGTCCCGGGCCCCAGGTTCCTCCAAGTGTTCTGTCACTGTCTTCCTCTGATGGTTGCTGGGAGGCGCTGGGACCCTGGGGCACCCAGCTTGGGAACAGACCGAGCCCTGACCTGGACCCCCACAGTGCCCTGCTGCTAGGCTTCCGGGGAGCCCACCGGAAGCAGGAAGAGCAGCTCCGGAAGCTGGAGAAGCAGATGATACAGATGGAAGCCTGGCAAGCTGAGGAGCGGGCCAGGCTGGAAGCCACAGCCCAAGCCCTGGGGAGGCCCCGGCCGTGTCCCTCACTGCCTTCCCTGGGGGAGACCCTGCTGTAGCCAGGGTCATAAACGTCTTCCCGTGACATTTATGTGTTTGTGTGCAGCTTCTTCTGCACTGTGGGCTTCTGGGGTAGCTGGGCACTCCAGGGGAAGATCCACTGGTTCACGAGAGGGGTCGGGTGGGAGGCAGCCTGACTGTGAAGCCATCCCAGGGTGGAGCAACACAGCCAGGGTGGAGGCTGACCCTGTCCCCATCCAGAAGCCCAGGGTGCTGCCTATGTGGGCGTAGTGCTGCTTGCCAGGTCACCCTCTTCCCAGCACAATGGGCTTTGGCTGTTGTGTCTTATAGTGCTCCAGTGGGAGACAGAGGCCAGACCGTTCTGGTGCAGGATGGGTTAGCCCTGGTGCTTGGGAGGGAGGAGGAGTTGGAGATGGCATTGAGGCCTGCCTTTAAAGGTGGAGCTAGATTTAAGCATCTGCCTGGAACAGTACAAGGTCCCAAGTTCAATCCCTGGTAACAGATAAAACAAAAAAGGTGGAGCTAAATATTAGGAAGTTGGGTACACAACCTGAAACCCAGGACTCCGACAGGCTGAGGCAGGGAGGTCTCAATTCTGGTCAGTTTAGGGACTCTGTGAGACATTGTTTCAAAATAATCAAAACGGGGCTGGGGAGATAGCTCCGTGGCACAAGTGCTTGCCTGGCAAGTGCAAGGTCGTGAGTTTGAACCCCAGTCACCCCCCCCCCAAAAAAAAAATCAAAACAAGGGCTAAGGATGTAACCCAGGTGTGCAGGCTCTGGGCTCCATCCCCAGCAGTGAAAAAGAAAATTGGAATTAAAGTGAGGAGGTTGTGGGAAGCAGGCCCCAACCCTAAAGGCATAAGCCTGGATGTGCTTGTGCAGTGGGGCTGAGGGATCAGGGATGATTTTTTTTTTTTTAAATTTCTTGTTTCAGAACTTGTTTATTTGCAGGGGGCTGGGGAGATAGCTCCATGGCACAAGTGCCTGCCTGGCAAGTGCAAGGTTGTGAGTTTGAACCCCAGTCCTGCCAAAATAAAGAACTTGTTTATTTGTTTTTATGGACGGCTCAGCCTCCCTTGAGGGCGTGGCTGGTGCAGCATGTGGTGGCGGGGATTGAACCGTGGTCCCTGCAGCCGCCTAAGCTTTCCTAAGCAGGTGCTTTAGACCACTGAGCCATCCTGCCGGGCCGTCAGGAATGATTTGATCCGGAGAGCAGCTAGCAGCACACAAGTCCTCCTTCCCTAGGTTACACCCCTGGAGGGGGGCCAGGCAGAGGGGCTGTGTTAGGGGCAAAATGGCCCCTCTACAGCCAAGGCTGGAACGCTAGCTGAGGCCAGCAAGTATTGGGCCCCAGCCTGGGGCGAGTGCTCCAGGGCAGGTATGGGCCAGTGGCTGCTAGGCCCAGGACACTGACAAAGGCCTAGTCGGAGGTCACACAGAAACTGCCCGGAACCAGCAGGGACCGAGGCATCATCTCCTTGGGTCCTCACCTGGCCCAGACTGGAAGACAGTGAGGAAGCTGAGGCAGGCCACCTTGGGGGAGGGAGGGAGCGGAGGCGGAGAGTCCCCCACTGGCCTGCCTCCACCTCCTGCGAGTCCACGGTGATGTAAGACCTTGTGTGTGCCGCGGAGCGACAAAGGAGCCAAGGTCACCTGGGGGCGGGGTGGGTTCCCAGGCGCCGGGCCACAGCCTGGCCGTTCCCATGGGCGCCCGCGCGGCAGATGGGCCCCGGCCCCTTTGTCCCCACTTTGCAGCCCCACAAGGTCAGATGTCACCGCGGGGCCCCGGGCAGGGTCAGGGGGCGGGGCTAAGCCCGGTGGCAGGGCGGCCCCTGGGATTTGGGGTCCTTCCAGTACATTCCCACCCAGCCTGTCCTCAGAGTTCCCTCCTCGGGCAGTCACCTCCTCTCACCGCTCTCTCCCTATTCAGGGTTTCGCTCTGCAGTTCAGGCTGGCCATGAGCTCACTTTGTAGCCTAGGCTGGCCTTGAACTCGCAACAATCGTGCCTCAGCCTCTCAAGTTCCATCCCTTTTTGGTAAACCCTTTTTTTAAAATCGCTTCTCTGAGACCTCCAACTCTAGCGCCCCCAGGAGTGAGCGCGTATCTTCGTCCCAAATGAGCAGTTAGCACCCCGCATTTGCATGAAGCCTCTGAACCAAGGTGTTGTGCGCCCACCGGCTAAGACTCAGGAAAGTTCTGTCTGCGCCCGCCCCGAGTCCCGCCTGCTTCTTTTTGAGTTCCGGAAAGCGGGCCGAGCCCGCCGTGGTGGGTCTGGCCTGGCCGGCTACAACCGGACCGTTGTCGTTAGGTGCTGTGTGACCTCAAGTAGAGCAACCTCGAAGGGCAGGTGTGGAGTGGCATGCCGTCTGCCTCCGCAGCAGGCCTGGCGCAGCCCCGGGGCGGAGGTGAAGGCTCTCAGCCAGGCCAGCTCCCGCGGTTAAACGTTAACAGGTCTGGCGCTGGGCCTGCATGCAGAGGGTGCCTAATAGATGCGGCGAGAGCCGGGGGCGGGCAGCTGGGCGGCCCCGAGCGACATCTGCAGTCCAGCCGGCCCGGCCCTCCCTGGGTAGCACAGAAAGAAAAGGAAACTGGGGGGTGGGGTGGGGTGGGCGGTGGAAGGGCCGGCGCGGGGGCTCTCCGGCCGCCCCAGCGCCTAGGGGTCGCGGCGCCCCGCCCCCAGCGGCCCGCAGCCCCCTGACATCGCACCGGGCCGGCCCGGAGCCTGCGTCCCTTTCCCCTGAGGAGCTGGACACCAGGTGTTTAGCCAGGCGGAGCGGGTTGGGGGTCGCGGCGACTTTCGGGGCGGAAACAGACACAAGCCCGCGTGCCCGGAGCGGGCAGGCCAAGCGCGTGCTGCACAGGGGCGTGACCCCGAGCAGCGCCCCGCACGGCGTCTCCGCAAACCCCCAGGGGTTCCTCCGGGATGCGGCGGGGGAGGGGAGCCTGGAGGGCGGAGGAGGGCGCCGGGCCGAGGCCGGAGGTGGAGGCGGGCCCTGCAGCGACATCTTGGTGAGGCCGGAGGAGGGCAGAGGGCGGCTCGGCCCCGCAGGGGTTAAGGCCTGAGCGGGGCGGGGGCGCGGTGGGGGAGGGTCGGGCCCGCGGCCCGCGCTCCGCCCCGTCCCTCCCGCCGGCCCGGGCGCCGGGCGCTGTGCGCGGCCACCCATGCCCTTATAAGGGCGGCCGTCGCCGGGGCAACCAGCGCCCGCCCCCAGCCCGCGGCGCGCGCCCCCGCCCCGCCCCCGGCCCCCGCCCGCCCCGCGGAGGGAACGCGGTGTCAAACCGGCCGCAGCGCGAGGCCGGCGCGGGGTCGGCGGCGCGGGCGCGGCTCGGCTCGGCTCGGCTCGGCTCGGCTCGGCTCGGCTCGGCTCGGCCGGAGCGCAGGCCCAGGCCGGCGGCGCGGGGAACGCAGCACAAGAGGCGCCGGCCCGCGGCCCTGCAGGCCCTGAGCGGCTGTTGCGGGCTCCGAGAGAGGGTGGGGTGGGACGGGGGGCGCGGGGAGACCCGGCGCCGCCCCTCCCCCTCGTCGCGGGCGGCCGCGCAACTTGCGGCCAAACTTTCCCCACCCCCCCGGCCGGGCGCGCGCCGATGGCGCCCCACTGAGCCTGCCGCGTCCCCGCAGGCCCTAGGGCGCCCCCCACGCAGCGCCAGCCCGGTCATGGCCGGCGAGCCCCCGCCAGGGTCCCAGGGCGGCGGGGCGCGACCTCGGGGCGCCCCCGGTCCGCGCCCCTAGCCCACCCCCCCGCCAGCCCGCCGCGCGCGTGGGAAAGTTGGCCTGGAACCGGCCCGACCAGTTCCGCCCGGCGCGCGGACCGGCCGCCGCAGGAAGTTGCTGCAAAACTTTTCTTGGGGGTGCAGCCGTGCCGCCCCCCGCCCCGCCGCGCGCCCGGCCCTCCGCACCCCCCGGCCGCGGTCCGCAGGGAGGCGCGAGCAGGGGGCGCCCCGGCCCCGCCGCCTGCCCGGGGGGCTATGGCCATGGTGACCGGCGGCTGGGCCGGGCCCGGCGGCGACGCGAACGGCGTGGACAAGGCGAGCGGCTACCCGCGAGCGGCCGAGGAGGACTCGGCCTCGCCCCCCGGGGCAGCCAGCGACGCGGAGCCCGGCGAGGAGGAGCGCACGGGGCTGCAGGTGGACTGCGTGGTGTGCGGGGACAAGTCGAGCGGCAAGCACTACGGCGTTTTCACCTGCGAGGGCTGCAAGAGCTTCTTCAAGCGCAGCATCCGCCGCAACCTCAGCTACACCTGCCGGTGAGCCCTCCGCACGGTCGGTCACCTTGGGCCCGGCGCGGACCTCGGCGCCCGGCCTCGCGGGGACACAGCGCGACCCCCTCCTGGTGGCCCGGGGCGGGCGCCTGGCTCCGCCTCCTCCTGCCCGCCGCTTCCTGCCGGGGAGGGGTCTTGGCGCGCGCCGAGGGGCGGGTGCTGTCAGGAGTGGGTGCTGTCAGGAGTGGGACCCCGCGCGGCCCCTGGCGGGGGACCCGGCGGCCTGACGCCCCGCGGGAGTCGGGCGTGGAACTTGGCCCGTGCGGCCCGCTGCGTCCGTCCTAGCCATTGTCTGCGGCCGCGCGGATCGATACGGCGCGCCCTTGGGGTCAAATATCACTTCCAAAGTCGCCTGGCTCCGCGGCCGCTGCAGAACCCCGTGGTCTGGGTGGTGGCCCGGCAGGAGCGGCCGCACAGTGGATGGGGGTGTCGGGTCCGCCCGTGGGGAGGATCTTCTGGGTCTGGGTCACCGGAAATGGCCCTGGAGGGGCGGCTGGGCTACCGGGTTTGCCCGCGTCCCCCACACGATGGGCACAGACTTGAGGGTTTGGAACGGTCGTCTAAACTTCGGGACACGAAGGGAGGGCATTGTTCTTCTTAGGAGTCCCAGGGACCCATGTGTGGAGACCCCTCAGCGGGGATGACCTTTCTAGCTCTTCTACCTCAGATGGAAAAGGGTTGGGGTCCTGTCAGAGCTCCCCAGAACGCTTCCCCTTCCCAGGGACAGCCCCAACTCTTCAGCTCACAGTGGTGCCGGCTCTGCAGAGCTGCCCCAGATTCCTAGTTCCAGAAGCACCCACACGAGGTGTGGAGTGGCCGAGGAACCTGCCCTAGGTCACAAGGCCTGGGCCCTGCCTCACTTTGCTTTGCCAAGGGGGCCCCCAGGGCCATAGAGCCGGGGTTTGTTGGGTGGAGGCCCTCTGTGGGACCCCAGGTCCCCAGTGTGGAGGTGCTCCCTGGCCTGCGCGAACTGGGCCAACTGGCCTTGGCCTCATTCCTGTGCTGAGTGAGCTCCTGCTTTTGAGGGTCTCCAGGGAGGGCTCGGGCCATGGTGGTGGGGCCAGGGGGCTCCCAGAGGGGCATTCTTGGGGCAGGCAGGTTCTTCACAGAGTGCTGTGAGTGCAGCGGCGGCGGTCCCCACCCAGGGCCAGCACCCTAGGGACTCTGCAGCCCCACGTCCAGTTGGGGTCTCAGGGGCTCATGCCTAGGAGCTCTGATTCTAGGGATAGAGCAAGGGGCTCTCTGTGGAGCAGGGCCCCAGGCAGGGAGGGCAGTGGGTGCTCCCCCGGCAGGCCCAGGTTCAGAGGGGAGCTGGGGGGCCTTGTGCGCCAGCCTCACCCGGGCTCTTGGGGCGTGGTGGGTCTGAACTGCGGGGGAGACCACCGGGAGCCCTGACGGTGAGCGCACGAGCAGGGTAGTGTGTGGTCAGCTGGGTTGGGAATCCGCTGAAGTGGTGTGCGCCTGAGGGCCAGCTGCTCTGGAGGCTGAGGCAGGAGTGTTCCCAGAGCCTCAGCCACGCAGAAGATCCTCTCTCAAAGCGGGCGGGAGGAGGCTGACTTGGGCCATGAGGGTGGGCACAGAGTCTGCTCTTTCCATGAGGGACAGCTCTGTTCCCACACACAGGAGCTGAGTGGCAATGGAGGCTGGAGGGTCCCCTGAGCTGTGGCCGCCCAGTCCCAGGCCTGGCTGTTCCGCCCGGCTGCCTGGTCCTCCCACCGCCTGGGCCTCTGCTTTGTTCTGGTTCTGCCTGACTTCCCGCTGCCTTGAGGCCCTTCCCGGCCTGGCAGGCGCTGTGGGGCGCTGGGCCTCCCGATACTGCCAGCTGCCCTGAGTGTCCCCCACGTCCCCCACAAGGCAGCCTCCTGTGGCCCATGCAGATGGAGACACTGAGGCTGGTGGGGGCCGAGGGCGGTGCTGGGCGAGGTTCTGCAGGGCTCTGTACCCTGGGGCGTGGTTTCCCCTCCTGGTCTGGCTGTGGCCCAGGTTTTAGAGTCCTCAGCAAGACTGGTGCCAAAGGGGACAGCCATGGCCTCTCAGGCCACCTTCCCTCCTGCCTAGTTGCCTGTTGTCCCTCTGCTCTCCCATCCTCCCTGGTGCTGGCAGCAGTGCAGGGCCCTCAGTGCTGTGACCCTGTAACCCACCTGGCACTGGGCCTGGCCTGGTGTCTCTTGGCTCTTGAAGCCCAGATCCATGGCCAAGATCCTTCTCTGTTGTCACAGTCAACCTTTGTGCGGTGACCACACCTCCTAGCTTGACTGTGACGAGTGAAAGGAAGCCATTTGTACTCCAGTGTTTGCATTTCATACCATTTGTTCTTATTGCACCCTGTGCCAGAAATGGCTGGGGGAACTCCTACTCATCCCTCAAAACCTGGTCCCAAAGTGCCCTTGCTAGTGCACTCATTGATGCTCTCAGACTCCTCCTCATCCGTCAACGCCCACCCCAAGTTGTCATTTCCTCTTTGCAGACCTGCAAGAGGAGCCCCTGCACTCCCTCCCCTGGTCCCTGGTTCTTCTCAGCGCTTCCCAGGGGCAGTTTTCCTAGCTGGGGATCTGCTGTCCCAAGGAGCTCTGGCCTCTGTGCCCCTAGGTCCAACCGTGACTGCCAGATAGACCAGCATCACCGGAACCAGTGCCAGTACTGCCGCCTGAAGAAGTGCTTCCGGGTGGGCATGCGGAAGGAGGGTGAGTCCTGGGGAGGGGGTGGGGCCTGGGCCGGGGGCGGGGCCTGGCTGGCGCCTGCTAACCTCATTAGCACCAACCGGGTCCCTTGGGCATGGGCCGCAGGAATCCAATTATGACCTGGCGGCCAAATGCAGAGGTCAGGGACATCGGCTTCGCGGCCGCCTGGGACTTCCTGTGGCCTCAGCTGCTCTGGCTGCCGGCCCTGACGCTAGTGACCTTGCCCCTCTGTGAGCAAGGGTATGAACTGAGCTTGTGTTTGATTGTCTTGGCCTGCGCCCTCTCCCCTGCGCTGTTTGCCCAAGGCAGGAACCCAGCCAGATTGAGGCAAAGGCCGTGCACCTTCCTCCTGGCCTTGTGCCAGCTGCCCGTCCCCGCCCAGGGACCCAGCGGTCTGACTCCCAGGTGCCTCCTGCCCACCTGGACCGTGTCTACCAGCCCCCCACCCACCAGGCTGCGAACCCTGCACAGCACAGCTCCCACCTCTCACCAGGCCTCTGGGAGCATTGGGAGGGCACCTGGCCTTCTTGTCTCAGGCTGTGAGTGACTCTATTCGCCTCACCTGGACTTTGCTCGGCTGTCCCTTTGATCCAAATCCTGATAGGCCTCAGATAGGGTCTGATCTCCAGGCCCAGGTGGCAGTTTTCCTGACCCTGACTCCTCCACGCACATTCCAGCCACAGGACCTTTGCACAGGCGGCACCTCTGCCCAGCTGCTCCTGCAGAGGCCCCCCTCCTCCCAGAAACCCTCTGTTCAGCCCTTGCACCTCCCTTCATACCCGTCCTGCGTTCCCTGTCACCCTCACCAGAGTGTCCAGTCCCCGAGGGCAGGGACATTTGCTTCTCCCACTCACTGGTCTATCTGCAGAGCGGAGCCAGGGTCTGGTATGCAGTAGGTGCTCAGCTAGGGGATCCTGGGTTGCAGGCCCATCCATCTCACCCCTCTTCTGCAGACAGGTGCTGTTTGGAGCATGTTTCACGGGCCACTGCAGGGTGGGGTGGTCAGCACTCGGAGCTGAGGCAGGAGGCCGGCTGCAGTCCAGGCTGCCATGGGCCACAGTCAGTTCCTACCCAGGCTGAAGTACACACCAAGATCCCATCTCAAAAAAAACAAAACAAAAAAACCACCAAACCAGAACTAAAAAAAAGTCGAGTTGGTTTTATGGGTTTTCATTTAATTCAGTGGTTGCTGTCATCGTCATCTGTGTTTTACAAATGACAGAGGCACGACACGGGATAGGTGGCTGAAGCCTAGACAGGAAAGTTTTTTTTTTTTTCTTTTGTGGAACCCAGGGATTGAACTCAGGCCCTTGGGCTTGCCAGGCAAGCAGTACTGTACTGAGCTGTCTTCCCTAGCCCTAAGGCCTAGATAGGGGGAGCATGAGTTAGGACTGGGATTCAGGCCCCACACTGTGCGTTTGAGGCACTGGGCCAGCCCAGGGCCCCTGGGCTGTCACTGCTGGGGTTTACACCCCAGGGAGCATGCCCCTGGGCCAGAGAGTGCCTGGAGCCCTGCCACCAAGCCCACTGCACAGGGCTGAGTTGGGGAGGTCACCCGGCTGCTGCCCCCCCTTCCCCCGTGGCACCCACATGCTCTGCTGCCCTGGCCTTCACCCGGCAGTGAAAAGCCTGCCAGCTTCTTACAGCTGCTTAATTAGCCTCCATCTGGCACCCAGCCCGGCCAGGCTCTCCACCCCCCACCCTGGCATGGGCCAGGTGGGTGGGCAGCCAACCTCCTGCCTCAGTTTCTCTTGGCCCAGCCACCAGCTGTCATGGGCAAGGCTTCAGGGACACCCTGGAGTGTTTCATGGGTTAGACTGAGGATGGACACCCCCGGATCGTGACGTCAGCTCTGAGATCCCCAAGTTAGGCAAATGGGGTCCTGATAGATTGACAGGTGGGGCTTAGGGGCGACTCTTGTGGCTCCAGGTGCTGGACAGAGGGGTGGGGCTCAGGGGTAGCCAGACTTGGAGGGTTGAGTGACACTCATCTCCCCTTTCTCCTCCCTGTGCCCGCTGTGTTTCTCTGCCCCTTCCTGACCTGCCCCTGTCCTGTTTTCCTCCCTTGTCCCTGTCCTCCAGCGGTGCAGCGTGGCCGCATCCCGCACTCGCTGCCTGGCGCCGCGCCGCCCCCTGCCGGCAGCCCCCCTGGCTCGGCCCTGGCAGCGGGCGGGGACGCCTTCCCAGGGCCGCCGGTGTCCGAGTTGATCGCGCAGCTGCTGCGCGCCGAGCCCTACCCCGCGGCGGCCGGGCGCTTCGGCGGCGGCGCAGTGCTGGGCATCGACAACGTGTGCGAGCTGGCGGCACGCCTGCTCTTCAGCACTGTGGAGTGGGCGCGCCACGCGCCCTTCTTTCCCGAGCTGCCGGTGGCCGACCAGGTGGCGCTGCTGCGCCTCAGCTGGAGCGAGCTTTTCGTACTCAACGCGGCCCAGGCCGCGCTGCCGCTGCACACCGCGCCGCTGCTGGCCGCCGCTGGGCTGCACGCCGCGCCCATGGCCGCCGAGCGCGCTGTGGCTTTCATGGACCAGGTGCGCGCCTTCCAGGAGCAGGTGGACAAGCTGGGCCGCCTGCAGGTGGACTCGGCCGAGTACGGCTGCCTGAAGGCCATCGCGCTCTTCACGCCGGGTGAGCCTGCGGGCCCCAGGTGGGGACGCGGGAGGGGGCGGTGACTTAGGGCAGGACAGGCTCTGTCTGCCCAGGCAGGCATCTGATAGCATGCCCCTGGGGCCTAGGCCCAGATTGCACTGCCGGGGCGCTTGTGGCCTAGGAGCTGTTGGGGTGACGCAGTAATGTCACCTGCCTCCCTCCGTCAATTCCCGCAACCCCAAAGGGCCTGGCCCTATGCTCAGCTGTGCTCTCTAAGCACTAATTGCCATAGGGTAGGGAGTGGAGGCCCCGCCTGGCCTGTGGTTCCAAGCCCTCTAGGTGCCCTTGACCTCTGCTTTGAGCCGATTTCCTGGAGGGGCTGCACAGCTGGATCTTGACTTGGCTCCTGAAGGACAGGTTTTCTGGGAGGTACCTGTAATCCCAGCACTCAGGAAGCTGAGGCAGGAGGGTCTCAAGCTGGCTTGTAGCCCAGGCACTGTAGGCTTGTCGGCCTGGTTGAGGCCCCACCGCTCTCGCACCCAAGATCCGTCCTGTTGGGGCCGTGCCCTGATGCAGCCCTGTCCACAGATGCCTGTGGCCTGTCCGACCCGGCGCATGTGGAGAGCCTGCAGGAGAAGGCGCAGGTGGCGCTCACCGAGTACGTGCGCGCCCAGTACCCGACGCAGCCCCAGCGCTTCGGCCGCCTGCTGCTGCGCCTCCCCGCGCTGCGCGCAGTGCCCGCCTCGCTCATTTCGCAGCTCTTCTTCATGCGCCTGGTGGGCAAGACGCCCATCGAGACGCTCATCCGTGACATGCTGCTATCGGGCAGCACCTTCAGCTGGCCCTACGGCGCCGGCCAGTGAGGCCACGCCCACTGTTTTTAAAAACTGAGACATTTTGTTTTTTAAATGATCAAAAGCCAAAAAGAGACGGATCTTCCCGGCTGGCTTGTACCTGCAGCACCTCGACCAGGGTGGGTGATGGCCTTGTCCCCCAAGCATGAACTCTGGGCTGCAGGTGGATGTCCTCGGTGTCACAGGTGGCCCAGGGTCAGAACCTGAAGTCTGCGTGGGACACTGTGAGGCGGATAAGTCAGGCTGATAATAAAGACGATTTGTACTGCACAGCCTCTTGCTCAGCTTTATTTCTGCAGCTTTGGTGAAGGAATTAAAAGCTTGGCCCTGAGCTCCAGCCCAGCTGTTTTATTTTGTGCTGGTGTTGCGAGGCTGGGCTCGAACTGGGATCCTTTGCCCCCCCAACATGGCTCTGGTCTGTGCACCCACATGCGGATGGGCCGGAGCCCACCCAGGGGCAGTGCCCAGCCACACTGATTTCTTACCAGCCCTTGTCACTGTTGGGGTTCCTGCAGCCCCAGTGGGGGCCATCCCATTAGGTGACCTCAGCCCAGCCAGCCAGAGAACCCTGTGTATCTCACAGTGACAGGTGAGGCAGGCCACCTGATCAGGGCTGGTCCAGGCCCAGGAACTGGACGCCAGCATCCAGAACTAGGATCACAGGGCAGGAAAGGCATGGCAAGACCAGCTTTCCAAGATGCTATGGCGGCCCTGGCACCAAGCCACACCTGAGATCCCGGGTGTCTTAGGTTCCACAAATTGTTTGCTCTTTGGTGCCAACAGGCATTGAACTTCTTCCTATAAGCAACTAACACCTCCTGTCTTTCCGATTGCCGTCAGCAGGCAGGACGATGAAGGGTGAACAAGCTGGGTTTATGTGGGGCACTAGGGACCCTTTCTTTTGGCTGAGAAGCTGGGGGCGCCCTGAGTCCAAGTGGCAGCTCCTCCCTACTTGTGAATGGGTGAGGCACAGCCCCAGAAGTGCCCCAATACCCCTGCAGCCTTGCTACTCCCTGCCAGGCAGCCTGGGAGGGCTGGGTCTGCCTCATGCTGTGCCCCACGGGCCAGAGGCACAGGCGGAGACCTCTAGCCCTAGCCCATGTCCCAGCCCTGCTGTGGCATCTGCCCCACCGCCTGGCCCCACAGGCGCTCAGATCCCGCGTTCCTTCCAGTGCCCCTGATTTGGACTCCTGTCCAGCTTTGTGCACTGGTCTGGCCAGGAGGTGGCCCCAGAGCCACTGTCACCTGGACACTCGTGGAAGAGGGTGCTGCGGGGTCGGGTGGGGGCTGAGGCCTCCCCAGAGGGTCTCGGTAGGGGCCTGGCTGAGGAATGCAGGAGCACCAGGGAAGCTGCCCTCCTCGAAGCCGCCCAGGCCCGAGGCCCTGGACAAGGCCCTTTCCTGGGACCTCACTCCTTCCCCTGGAGGATGGAAGCACAGACTTCTGCTGACAACTGGGTAATGCCAGGAGTGCCACGCAGCTTTGCGCTTCAAGTATTTACTGTACATTCGTTCCTTTGGGGCTGGGAGCCAGAGTCCTGCAGTGGCGCTCTGCCAACCTGGCCAGGCAGGGCTAATTTGAGGACTACGTCCTCCTGTGTCTGCATCCAGGACTCAGAAGTACACCGAGCCCTCGCTGTCTGCCTGGGCATCGAACTTCTGGATCTGGGTCTTGAGGTGCCTCAGTTTACCCTTTAGGTAGAGGCAGCGCGCCTGCCTATGCAGAAAGCCAGGGTCCTGGGAGGGCGAGAACCACGGCTATCCCTCAGTTTCCCCTCTCAGAGCTCGGCACAAGGGTCCCCACCCCGCGGCAAGCCAGACCTTGGACCCCGCCTCACCATGCGCTTCCTCTCCAGCTCCCGCCAGACGCGGGCAGCAGTCCGGGCCTCCTCCTGAAGGATTGGGGGAGAAGGAAGCTTGGAATCTGAGGCCCAGGGGGCCACAAGCTTGGCTAGCTGCCCATGGCAGCGCCCGTCCGCACCTGGCCTCGAGGCGGCGGCAACAAGCGCAGCTGCGCCTCCAGCTGCTGTAGCTTGGCATGGGTGGCGCCCACCTCGCGCTGGAGCTTCCAGAGCTCTTCATACTGGTCTTGGAATACAGCGACATAGCGGCTCCGGGCCCTCTCGCTCCTCAGCGGCGGGTACTTACTAGGGGCCCAAGAAGGGCTGGAGTGTGAGTGGAAGGAATCTGACCCTTTTTAATCTGATTTGTTTTGGACTCAAATTGCCCTTTTCCCTATTTGATAAACTCGTATTCACCAGCCTAAGCCCCAGCTTCAATGCCCTTTGCCTATTCCGAGGCATGTGGAACCACTCTGGGGCACTCACAGCTCGTAGTCAGGCACTGGGTGAGGCCTGGGAGTCTGTCTCCCCAGCCCAGCTGCAGCAGGTTTCGAGGTACCCAGGAGGGCTCGGGAGGGCAGCTCATCTTCAAATACGATCCTCCTGGGCCGAGTCGGGTGGGGTACGGGTGAGGGCTGGCAAGGAGGGCGGCGGGCGCCGATTCTGTGGCTCGGTGAGATCAGTGTCTGCAGACGCTGCGGGAACCATGGGATGGGGTTACGGGGTGTCCGGAAGTGCAGTCCCCCGCCTAGAGGGACTGAGTGCCGGGCCTCGGGGCACACTCACCGGGGGTCCGGGGCCCCGCGGGATCCCCTGGGTGCTACGGGCCTGGGGGTGCTCGCGGGTGGGCATCGGTCTCGGTGGGGCGCCGATCGCGGGCTCCCGGGCTCGCAGGTGGGTCCTGCAGGGGACGTCGCGGCCCGCGCGTGGCGGGCGTGGCCGGCGGGCCGCCTGCGGACAACACGGGGAGGGCGCGCCTGGAGGCAGCGCGGTGGGAGCATGCGCGCAGGAGGGCGCGCGCCGAGACCCTACGCTATTTGCATACACGCTCGGGGCTGACTCCCGGCAAACCCAGACTCCGCCCCATCCTGGAACCCGGAAACGCGCTATGCAAATGAGGCACGACGAACAGCGCAGCCCCGGGCGGTGGCCTCAGTGAACACTCACGGTGCTCGTCCATGCCACGACCCCCAAAGTGTCCCCGGGACCTCCCGCATCGCTCCTCCAGTATCACCTGTCCCAGCGTCCAGGGGTCCGAGCCTGAGTTCCGGGACGGAAAGGCACCTGAGTCCGGATTGTGTATGAACAGCTCTGTCCCTGACTGCCCGAGTCTCGGGGCAGGCCGGGGGCGGGGCCCGGGAAGAGGCGGGGCCTAGGGCTGCGGGGCGGGGCTTAACGCCACTAGGCCAGGACCATGGACCGTGACTTAGACCGCCTGCTGTTCTGAGACTCAGTTTTTATTTATTTGACTGAAAAACGGGGTTGTTTTTACGACTTAACTCATGTTTTTGGTTTTTGTTTTTTTTTTTTTTAGACAGGGTCTAACTATGCAGTTCAGGCTGGCCTTGAGCTCACTTTTGTAGCCCAGGCTAGTCTCAAACTCGCACCGATCCTCCTGCCTCAGCCTCCCGAGTGCTGGGATTACAGGCGTGTGCCACCACACCCGGCCTAACTCTTCATGTTTTAAGCAGTTATATTTTTACTTTTTTTTTTTTTTTTT
>PVJA010042894.1:6682-17167 GCA_004027025.1 Myocastor coypus | reverse complement strand
ATCTCCTATGTAGGGTGCATGATTCAGCTGTTTTTCTTTCTCTTCTTTGTCATCTCTGAGTGCTATATGTTGACAGCAATGGCCTGTGATCGCTATGTGGCCATCTGTAACCCACTGCTGTATAAGGTCACCATGTCTCAGCCAGTCTGCTCTGGCCTATCTCTTGCTGCCTATATAATGGGCTTTGCTGGAGCGAGTGTCCACACAGGCTGCATGCTTAGACTTACATTCTGCAGTGCCAATGTCATCAACCATTACTTGTGTGACATCCTGCCCCTCCTCCAACTCCCTTGCACCAGCACCTATGTCAATGAGGTAGTAGTGCTCATTGTGGTGAGCATTAATATCACAGTTCCCACTGTCACCATCCTAATATCTTACATTTTCATCATTACAAGCATTTTCCACATCAAATCTACACAAGGAAGATCCAAAGTCTTCAGTACCTGTAGCTCTCACATCATGGCCATTTCTCTGTTTTTCGGGTCAGCAGCATTTATGTATCTTACCTATTCTTCTCTTGGATCCATGGAACAGGGAAAAGTTTCTTCTGTATTCTATACTAATATAGTGCCAATGCTCAACCCCCTGATTTACAGTTTGAGGAACAAAGATGTAAAAGTTGCTTTGAATAATGTCCTGATTAAAATTCAGAGCAGAGGTATATTCCAAATAAAACAATAATTAAGTAAATTGAAGAATATTAAATTTTAATGCTATTTTTCCTGAAAAGAATTTTTTTCACACTTACATGATGTCTTCATTTAATAGTATGACTAGTTTGGTACATCTTTCTTAGCTTACCTCTTCTAGTTATATTGTTTCAATTTTTACTATATTAATATCTCTGGAACACCTCTCAGTGTTTGCAAATAGGTAATCAAATGTTTAGGCCACATATATAGTGTTGTTTTCATTATTGTTTTGTACAATTCTGTCTCCTCAAATATTCTTTATTTGAAAAATATGTTGTGTTTTATAGTTACGAAAAGTTGAAATTTTAGCGTCCTCACATAAAATCAGAAATATATATGTATTTGACACACATGGTCAGTTGAATTTCAAAATACATATTCCATGAAATACATATAATATCAGGTTACTTTACTCAAAAGTATGTATGTAACTAATACACACACCCTTAATGTAATGTAACATATATATATATATATATATATATATATATATATATATATATTCACTTTATGTTCAATTTGGAGGAAAATAAAATAGGATCAATAATCACTAAAAACTGGGCGTGGTGGCTCATGCCTGTAATCCCAGCACGCGGGAGGCTGAGGCAGGAGGATTGGTGCGAGTTCGAGACCAACCTGGGCTACAAAAGTGCGCTCAAGGCCAGCCTCAACTGCATAAGGAGACCCTGTCTCAAAAAGACATAAAAATAATAATAATAATAATCACTAAATACTGTTGGAACTACTAGATGTCCACACCCAAGAAATGATTTTGAATATTTGCCTCATAGTGTACAATTAATTAAAATGAAGTATAGATCTAAATGTAAGGCATAACAAAATTCATATAAGAAAACATAAAGTACATCTTTGTGAACTTGGTGAGCAATGGTATTTCAGAAATGAAACTTAAAGAGCAAAAATCAACAGAGAAAAGAGATAATCTAGACCATCAAAATTGATAACTTTTGGGGTTAGGGAGATAGCTCTGTAGCACAAGTGCCTGCATGGCAAGTGCAAGGTCATGAGTTTGAACCCCAGTCCTGCAAAAAAAATTGATAACCTTTTGAATCAGAAGAACTTTATGAAAATAGACAAATAAGATAGACAGCTCAATTGGACATTATATACAGTTCAGGAATAGACCACTGATACCAATTTTGACAATAGAACAAATATCATTAATGTGATAAATCTCAATAAAATAACTCAAATTGATTCTGCAGTGTATTGATCCTCAAGTAATATTGCAAATTATACCTGTACAAAAACAACATGTGCTACCCCAAAAATATGAATGATTTTTATGACATGTATCCAGTAAAAATAAAAGTTTGAAAGCAGGAATAAACCAAACGAAAGGATTACATGAGTGCACTGAATCATATGAAATGCATTTTTCATATTCAATGGCAGTCTTCCATGTGGAAGCCAAGGGACATGGTTTGCATATGGACTTGGGGACAGCGCAAACATAATCCTAATTGGTTTGTGCAGAATGGATGGGAGAGGAGAAACAAGTGGGAGATCACCTGGAAAAAAAAAAAGTCAGAGACACTTACCATGCTCAATCTGAATCAGGTACTGGTAAAATATGCGCCAGAGATTATGAGTGGTAAATTCATGACCTTGTATTGAAGTCCCTAAATATGCCAAGAGAGACAAATGTAGACCTGGACATTTTGTGCAAAAAAACTTCTTTTATCTGAGTCCATGGGCCATACAGAATATACACGAGACCATCCATCAGGATGGAGACGGTTGAGGGAAGAAAGACACCCAGGACTATGTCATCTCCAGCCAGCTTAGAAGTGAAATATAACTGCTACTGGGCACACGCATTTAAAATTTTATAAAGCAGATATGTAGTTTAGACTCTTTGACTACTGTGAGGACAGCAATTCTATTCTTATTCTATTCCTTAAGCAACCTAAAAAAAAAAAAAAAAGGAAAACCCAGAGAAATTGCCTCAGCTCTAAAATGCAAACACATGGCAGTCTAGGCTGGAGTTGGTCCTTGAATATGGCAGCATAATTACCTGTATTACAGGCTTCTGGGCATGCTGGTTATTTGCAGCATCAATGATGTGCCCCAGATGGTGTCCAAGTTACTGACGAGTAACTTCATTGTGGTAAAAATGACTTGGATGCCTCTCTGTTCCTGAACCAGAGCTCCTGGAGACATGGAGAGTATGACCAGAGTTGGTTTCATGCAGATGTTTGACTCTAGAGTGCTTGTAGCCCGACAGCCAGGGTCTTTTCCTACTGATCTCACACCCACATAGGACCAGGTACTCAGCATCTGGGAGATTTCAGAAGTTCCCAGTCTCCTCTGGAGAATTCTAGAAGGGAGTGTTACGGCTCCAATCCATTTATTTGATATTCCAGAGTCAAATGAGAACTAATCTCGTGAAGAACATTCCTCTACTCAGTACACTCCAGACTTACCTGAGGGCCTTGAGCTTATTCAGAGATACTCTGATGTCAGACAACAGAAAAGACTTGAAAAGCAATGCAGTTGTGGAAGGATAGAACTTGAAGATCACATGGAAGTCAAAATAGTTCTAGTCTGAAGATGGATTTTTCTTTTCTTTATTGTTTAAATTTCACACGGGTTATATTACATATTTTCATCATCAAGGATGGATTTTTCTTGAGTTTAATGTTTCACTAATTTTTGCAACAGAGCCAGGTGTTTTTTCTCTCTGCATGTACATTGCAGTGCCAATCTGGGTGGCAGTTGTTAAGTAAAAGCAAACTGGCACTGACTTGAATCTGGCCTCAGAATTCTAATGGCAACCATTTCCCAGTGAGGATGTAGAGAGGAGCAGAGGGGCAACTTTGACCAGTATAGTATTTGAAGGAAGTTGCAAAAACATAGATTCAAATAAGCTTCATTTATCCTAACTGATGGGGATGTACAACTGTAAATGATGTATGTAGAGAAAGTCTTAAATTTTGATTAATGATTCATTTGAATAGGTTCCTCATAATATTTCCATACATGCCTACCGACAACACTGGTCAAATCCCATGATATTTCACTACCCACACTCAAATCTTTAACATTGTAAAACAATTGAAACAGATTTTTTGGGAAAGAGTAGAGTGGTTCCTTCAAATGCTGAACTAGAGCTACTATGTGGCCCACCAACCTATATCTGGATACATAACCAAAGAAGAGATTTTTTAGGTAGAAGGCTGTACATGAAGCAGATACTTGCTTTAGAAATAAAAATTTTCCTTTCTCTACAGTGACATTGGATGCAAAGTGAGACCAGAGTATTTGTGACAGCTATCACCTGAATACGAAGCAATCATCTTTGCTGTTCACATGATTGCTTTGTGAACAACAACAAAAAAATCTCTGTGAGAAATAGAATGATGGCAGGGTCTCTGAGATTTGGAATAAACATATTTAGAACGGCAGGCATTAGAGAAGATGTTATTGCTGTGGCAATTCCCTATAAGATTCCAACTTCCTTTCCATGAGTTTCTGCATGCAGAATTGTGAATATTTCATACTCACAGTGGCACTTAAGTCTCCAAAGTGCCAAGTGCTTCTATTCATGTTGCAGTACTGAATCTTGTAACCCATCCTTTTCTTGTAAGGCACATCACCCCCATTTACAGGGGGTGATTGACTTGTTGAACAAAAGTTTCCACCAGAAAGATAGGTGATGATCGAAGCACAGTTGTTTTGGAGTGGACTCTGCCTTCTACCCAATTACAACTAAGAACCAGCACCACCTGGACTTACAGAGACCTGGAGTTTAGCTGGTAGTCTCTGGTTCAGCAGCTCTGGAATACATTCAAAGCTGCATTTCTGACGGTCCAGGGTAATTCTGAATCTGCAATTCTGAATACCACATTATTTTTAACAATGCCTTTAACCAGTAATGATGTTACTACAGCTAGAAGAAACTCCAAGGAGTCCACGTTATCCACTCCACTACTTGGGGGCTGGGTCCTTGTGTCAGTAAAGAACATTTTTGCCAGATTATTTAGCTAGCGTGTTGAAGCTCACACAGCACTCCCATCCGCATGGCTTTATTGTTATAAAGAGGCTGGGAGGCACCTTCTGGTAGAGTGATTGCCGAGTACAGAAAGAATTGATTCTCAGCATAGAAAAATCTTATTTTGTTAAAAACAAATACAGTTTCACCGTGACCTAATAAGATGAACATAATCATAAGGCTGAGATAAAAAAGTGTAATGAGGATTTAGATAAATGTAGACCCCCCCACACATCACTGGTGGAAAATCAAAAATTCAATAATCACTTTGCAAAACAGTCTGCTAGTTGCTGAAAAAGATTAAAGACTTAGCATATGATTAAACAAGTCGCCTCCAAATATACTCCTGAGAAAATATTTCCAAAAAAAAAAAAAAAAAAAAAAAAGTCTGTATTGTATACAAGTATTGGTTCTGGCAATTATTCACAATGAATAAAGTGCCAAAGGAGCATCTGTGTTTCACATACGTGATCCTTAAATCATCTAGTTTTGTCACCTGACCTGTAAGGGGAATTCGCTGTCGCCTCCCAGGGCACATTGAGTGTCCGCACAAACTATTGTCTGGAGACAACCTGGATGGGTTGTGATCAGCCCTGGTATTTGTTCTTCAACCCGTGGACACTCACATGGCTTGGTTGTTCCTTTTGTTTTAATTCCTTAGTGGTCCGTTTCCTTGAGGTCTATGCTGAATCTGACAGACTCAGTGGAGCAGACGGGAGCAGGAGGTCATTTTGGCTCAGATTGCAGGTTGAAAGCCCAGTCCAGCTTGGCTCTGAATCCTGAGCGTTTTCCCACTCGTAAATGAATCCAGCTGCTGTTTCTCACTTGATCTTTAACCCTTAGGAATATACACTTGGGAGTTCGAAATGACAATAAATGAGCTCACAGTGATCCTCCTGTCTCAGCCTCTTGAGTGCTGGAGTTACAGGTGTGCATTGCCACACCCCGCCTGAAATCTTAGATTTAAAGTTTCATGATTTTTGTATTATTAGTCCTGATCTTTTTTGTTCAATGGAGGTAAAAATAAAAAGTTTGCCCATTCGTTCCTCGTACTTTGCTGCCTTCTATTTCCCAGAGTATGCTGCGTTCTTGAAAAGGCTCTAAAACAGATCTGCACACACAGACATCAGCTGTACTTACTAAGGCCAACACCCTCTGTCATTCCTTCTAAATACAGATAACTGCTGTGAGTTGGTGTGTGCTGAGTGAATATTTTAAAACTCTCCTATGAATATACACATAAATTTTAATCAGAAGTGTTGGAACTGAAAAAACGGAACATCAATAACAGCGTAGTTTCAAAAAAGAGCACACAGTGGCATAATGGTACACACATGACTTCCTAGCACTTTGGGACTTGTGGCAGAGTTATTGCAAGTTTAAATCCAGCCTCTGTGTGTGTGTGTGTGTGTGTGTGTGTGTGTGTGTGTGTAAGCAAATAAGGAAGTAAACAAGTAGGTAAGCATTTAAGTAAATAAATAGATACAAGCTGGAGTTGTAGCCCAATGGAAGGTTCTGGGTTTAAGTTACAGTACAGAAACAAAGGGACTAAATATTTGCTTCTCGTGAGAGGCTATAAAAATGGCCAACCAATGTTTGGAAGAAAGCCACTCAGTTTTAGTAATATCTGAGAGAAATGTAAATCAAAACCAGTCATATTATCCTAGCCCAGTCAGAAGGACAGTAATCTAAAAGACAAAAACAAACAACAAATACTACAAAATTAATGGAGGCAGAAATACACAGAAATGACAGTTTAATGACAGCCGTTTTGGAAGACCATATGGAGAGTCCTCAAAAAGCTGAAAGCAGAACTACCGTATTATCTCACATTTCCACTACTGGAGACATCAGAAAGAGGTGAACGTGTTATACCAAAATACCAAACATAAGAAAAGCAGAATTCCTTGAATTCCCTGCACTATTTATTGTAGCCAAATTATGGAATCTAACTTCATGCTCTTCAGTGGACGAATGATTTAAAAGGTGATGTAAGACACAACAAGATATTATTGAGCCAAAAGGACAGTCAAATCTAGCAATATTCAGAAACAGGTGGAATTAGGGGTTCTTAAATTAAGTGACATAAAGCAGAAGAAAACCTAACATAGTTTCACTGATTTGTAGAAAATTATAGGTGGGCCATGTAGAAGAACAGATTCAAAGAGCAGTTGCTAGACACAGGGACAGAGAGGGGACAGGGAAAAAGAAGAAACCACCATGAGGGGCATGGACCACAATTAGCACGAAATTAGGTCTTCCCTAGAAGGTGAGGGAAGTGATTGGTTGGAAACAATTTGTCATATATTTAAAAATGATTAGAAATAATGACTATGACAAAAGAGTATAAATTTCCAGCACATAAAAATGATTAACAAGTCAAGAGATAAAAATGCTTATTGCGCCGGGCGTGGTGGCGCACGCCTGTAATCCTAGCACTCGGGAGGCTGAGGCAGGAGGATTGGTGCGAGTTCGAGACCAGCCTGGGCTACAAAAGTGAGCTCAGGACCAGCCTCAACTGCATAGCGAGACCCTGTCTCAAAAAGACAAAAAAAAATGCTAATTGCCCTGATATGGCTATCACAGATGATATTACATGTGTGGAATTAAGCTAATGCAACCAATAAAAATATGAAAACGCAATGTCTCCAAAAATAATAACAGTAAAGTGAAGGGGTAGTACGTTAGATTCTTCTAAATGTATGGAATAAAATTCTGTCTGCTTCTTTAGTTTCCTAGAATCAAATGTTTCACTTGTGAAAATTCAGAAAACTAGCTACAGTTCTCCTGCAGCCTGGTCTAGCACAAATTCAGCCATATGGAATCAGCAGGCACATTTGAATTACCCACTTGCCGTGCGCCTTATTCCTTGCAAAGAACCATAAATTAGAGGCTGGAAACTTCTTGTAGGAAATGACTGAGGTAAACCACACATCCAGTACCCCATCGTTTTTATAGATTACTCAGAAGATGGGGTTCTCTGTCCTGTTTTCATGACAGTGACATGGCATAGGACTTAGGCATTTACTCACCCTCATTCCTCATCTTGAAAAAAAAAAAAAAGTCTGAACTGTTGATCAGAAAAGATCAGCACAAGTCACAGTGAGTTAAAACTCAGTTATTTGGCTGTATTCATTATTCCTGATAATCAACGAACATAGGCAGAAAATGCAGCAAACACCCATGAGCAATGCAGAGTATGTTCTTTTTCCGTGTTCCGGACCAGAAAAAAAAAAAAACAAAAAAAACCAATAGATCGTTTAATTTAAGGCTCTTAGTAGTTTAAGACTCTTCCATTTTCCTGAAACCTTGGCAAAATTTGCAGTTTCTGAAGAGATCCATTCCATGACAACTTCGTGTTAATAATAAATTAAACTCATGTACATTAGGAGATGGAACTGTCAGGCGAATCTCACAGTGTGATAGCAGAGGTGGCACTGAGAAGTTCAGCATCTGGCTTTAATTTAGGATTTGGCCATGTTAACAGTGGCCCGCATAAGGGAAAAATGTGTTACTTCTGATGGTTTACAAGGTCTTCAGTTCTGGAGATATTTTATGTTTTGTTTTGTTTTTTGTCTTTTTGAGACAGGGTCTCGCTATGCAGTTGAGGCTGGCCTTGAGCTCACTTTTGTAGCCCAGGCTGGTCTTGAACTTGCACCAATCCTCCTGCCTCAGCCTCCCGAGTACTGGGATTACAGGCGTGCGCCACCACGCCCGGCTGGAGATATTTTAGAATAGAACTTGTGATAAAGAATTGAGACACATTGGGTCTTATGTGGAAAGCCTTGTCACAGATTCCAATTTTCATAAATAAGTATTGTCTTCTACATTAAAAGTGCTGCAGTGAGACTAGAAAAAAATATGTGAACCATCTGTACAAACTAACACATGCTCTGTAGCCTATCACTATCACAAAATAAAAATGTTCTTAATTGAGGATTAAGATTTTCATGACAATCTAGGGAAATAGCTCCCTCTCATGGGAACTTTTGATTTATACAGGATTTTAACTGATTAAAAGGCAAATCATTCCTAGGAATACATACAATAAAGATGAATCAGAACCTTTTACAAATGAAATGAAAGTCTTTAAAAGTAGTGTAGTATTAAAATGCTTTTAAAATTTTTAAAGTCCCTTTATCTTTGCCATAGGGGCCAAATGCATTCACTGAAAGAGCTTATTTATTAAGTGGTGCTGGAAAAATACGGCTGTACAACACATCGAGGAATAAACTAGACCCACATCTATCAGCAGGCCATGAACTAAAATTGAAATGGATCAAGTTTCTTACTATTAAAACAGAAGACCTAAAGCTTATGGCAAACAGATAGAACTTCTGAAAACACAGATGTAGGCAAAGACTTCATGAACAAAGCCGTGATCAGATGGGAGCAATACAAAGAAACAACTGTGACCCTCCCTTATTAAATTCTTCTCATAAAAAGAGTAACCACGGAGTGAAGTAGCAACACATAGAATTTGGAAAATTCTATCTTTGTTTCTGTTGTGTTGCTCTGTGTAGGTGCCGAAAGGAACGACGAGAAACCTGATGAATTTAGCTCAGAGGACTCACTGAGATTTGTCTCTCTCGAAGTGAGCCTCGACTCACAGAAGAACATTACTTTTATCGAATACTAAAGGACAGCCTAGGGGCCCGGCGGGATGGCTCAGTGGTCTAAAGCGCCTGCTTGGGAAAAGCTTGGGCGGCTTCAGGGACTGCGGTTCAATCCCCGGCACCACATGCTGCGCCAGCCCTGCCCTCGTGGCGGGCTGAGCCGGCCATAAAAATGAGTGACTAAACAAAGGTTCTGAAACAAGAAAAAAAAAAATGAATAAATAAAATTTAAAAATTCTTAAAAAAAAAAAAAAAAAAAAAAAAAAAAAAAAAAAAAAAAAAAAAAAGACAGCCTATAGAATTTGCATAACTGCTTTGGGGAATGCAGACTAGAGACCACTACTTCTATCACCATTTACCTAACATCAGGTTAATACAAATACTAATTGAAAGCATTCCAAGCAGGGAATAAAACAACCAGTATTTTCCCAAATAAGGGAAGAGACAATCATCGAGGAGCCCTTAGAACAAGCTATTTTCCGTCTCCGTGAATCCCAGGTTTCAGGTAACCCCAAGTAACCCATTATACCTGTCTCTGGACTTTGTTTATTATCTTTCACTATCTAAGATGTTAAATCCTTACCTCTACACTTTTTCTCAAGGGACTTATATCTAGAACATGTAAAGAATTGAAAGAAATCAGACCTAATCCCCTGAACGACCTAATCTGAAAGTACGCAGTGTCCCTGCTCATTTGAGAGACACAAATGAAAACTGTGCTGAGATTTCATCTCACTCCAGAAAGAATAGCAATTATCAATAAATCAAGCAACAGTAAATGCTAGCAGGGCTGCGAGAGAAATGAAATGCTTCCCACTGCTGCCAGGAGTGGAGACGGGTGCAGCCACAGTAGTAATCAGTGTGGAGATTCCTCAAAGGGTAAATTTCAACAAACCTCTGAGTTGTTTGCTGTCAGCAGATTTTCTATACAGGAATTTATAATGAAATATCCCAAAGAGAGCCGGGCGTGGTGGCTCACGCCTGTAATCCCAGCACTCGGGAGGCTGAGGCAGGAGGATTGGTGCAAGTTCGAGACCAGCCTGGGCTACAAAAGTGAGCTCAATGCCAGCCTCAACTGCATAGCGAGACCCTGTCTCAAAAAGACAAAAAAAAAAAAAAAAAAAAAAAAAAAAAAAAAAAAAAAAAAAAAAAAAAAAAA
>PVJA010042893.1:6870-17151 GCA_004027025.1 Myocastor coypus | reverse complement strand
AAAAAAAAATCCGCATTTCTTAAGCAGTTTGTGTCTCACTATGAAGAAAGGAGCTGCAAAACCAGATCCAAAGTACTAGGTCATCATGGCCAACAACCGCCACTTGTTTTCCACAGAAAACGGCAAGTTCTTACCAGAGCCCTCCTCGTAGTGACTGTGACGCACCACGGAGGTTGTGAACCTCCGGATACTCTACTCCAACATGGTGCTGCAGGAAGCTCCGCGAAGAGGGAAGAAATGGCCACAAAACTCAAACCTTGACTATTTCTTTTAATGACATGATGAGGGGCCCGGTGGGATGGTTGGTTCAGTGGTCTAAAGCGCCTGTTTGGGAAAGCTTGGGCGGCTTCAGGGACCATGGTTGGTTCCCTGGCACCACATGCTGCGCCAGCCCTGCCCTCAGGGCGGGCTGAGCAGGCCATAAAAATGAATGGATAAACAAACAAAGGTTCTGAAACAAGAAAAAAAAAAAAAAAAAACATGATGAGCTGGGTGTGGTGGCTCATGCCTGTAATCCTAGCACTTGGGAGGCTGAGACAGGAGGATCGGTGCAAGTTCGAGACCAGCCTGGGCTACAAAAGTGAGCTCAAGGCTAGCCTGAGCTGTATAGTGAGACCCTATCTCAAAAAAAAAAAAAAAAAAAAAAAAAAAAAAAAAAAAAAAAAAAAAAAAAAAAAAAAAAAATTTTAATAACATGATGTTCTGGAAAGCTGTTGTGTTAGTAAAATTTGCACTTTTGCCAAATGCTTGGAGATTGCCAGGCTTTGAATTTTTAATCTGATTTCTGTACAACATCTTTATCATTGATGTTAACTGTCACTTTCTTTTTATAAACAAATTTATATTGCAAAAATATACATTGTTATAGTAATAGAGTTACCACTATCGTGCCTGAAGTGTGTGACTCATTGATATGAAGTGTGTCTATTTGGTTGTGCAAGTGACATAGTGTAAAAACTGATCTTGGTAGATAACCTAAAATGATATAGGGGAAAAATGATCTCCCAACTTGAAAAGTACTTGAGACGAGTTTGTGTTCTCTAAAGCTGAAGAATGAATTTTAGGAACAGACGGAGGTATGAGCAGAACATACTTATTGAGGGAGAGAAAGCTCCTGTCTGAGAGAGGGACAGGAGGGAGGCCCGAGTGAGTGGTCACCAGAAAGCTGTTTCTTACAGGTCCTTTTATAGAGTAAAATGGTGTGGTGAGGCGAGTCTAAGGTGAAAACCATGGGAACTAGCTTAGGTGGTCATGAGGTGGGACAAAACTATGGTCAACCAGTGAGATTTAAAATACCATTGCTCAGGTAAAATTAACTACATCTAATATGAAATGGGGAAGCAAGTCCCGCAGCAAGTGGGCGTGAATGCGGAATAGGGTCTCTTCCTGTTGGGGGTTGGGCTAGTGACTCATTTGACCTCTTTTAAGGTGCTTGATACCTATTTAGAATATCAATCCCAGATGCACATTCCTAGAAAAGTATGTGGCTACCTTTGTTTTCTCTTTTGTCTTGAGGTCTGGCTCACAGCTGGGGTCTGTCTGTCTCTTCTAAAGTTGTAAAGTCACCTTATCTTCCATATTGTCTCCTTGAGGGCCTGGCCCTGTCTAACTACCTATATTTCTATCTAGTTTAGCTGCCCGCAGCTGTAATATGTGCAACGTCATTTTGGTTTAGTTCTACACTTGATAGTTCAATAAATACATTTAAAGAAAAAAGAATGTTCACTGAATTCACCTTTGGTGGCCTCAAGTTAGAATTCAAAACTGTAAACAAAGTGGAAAAATTATCACACTAGATAATTTCTAGGAAATTATTAAGAATACACTTTTCATCTGCTACTTTCCAGTTCCACACCTATCATTTGTATAGATGCACAGCTTGCAATGTGATATTCAAGTAGTTTCCCAGCTTGGCAAATTGCCTGTTTCTTCCATTACATTTGGTCTCCCAACTCACTTGTTTTTCCTGATAAGCACTGCCCTAATTCTATGGCTTCTTTGTTCACTTTCTGTCTTCTGTAGCCATTTATTTGACCCATTTTAGTTATTTCTCTTCAGTTTCTTCCAGACGTAGAAATGTGGCTGTAAAAGTTATGCAGTTTAGACAAGAAATCTAGGTTGTTGTATTTTGTGAATTTTTCTTTTTGGCAAATATGAAATAAAAATCTCTGATGATAATTCTAATATTTATTATATTTAAGGGGGATTTCTCTGACAGTTGAATTATGTTCTCATTATATTTGAACCCCACATTTATTATAATTATTTCTTTTTTTTGGTGTTAGGGATCACAGTTACCCTTATTTTGTGTTTATCTTTATCACACAATTTGGATGTTCATCTGTTAATTACTCAGTTAGCTAACCAAGTCAATTAATATTCAGTTTCCATAAACATAATTTTCTCCTTTTTTTATGTATTAAGGATAGAGTCCATAGGGCCTACAGGGTCTCACTACATAGATTGGACACGTGATTATCTTGTTTTCAGCCTCACTGGTATTACAGGCACACACCACCACACCCAGTCTCAGGCACCTGTCTCAGTGTGCCCCGGGGGCGGGGCCACACAGTAGGGGGTATTGAATCCCTCAATCCCTAGGCCCTGCATCTGCCTAAGCAGGTGCTTTGATCTACTGAGGTATCTGACTGGCTCTTGTAAACCTGATTTTCAATAGATAATATTTGAGTGTTTGAAACTCACTTAAAAATGTGTTGTATATTTTAATAGCTGTACATATTTCTTCATAGTATATGTAGATGCTTCTACAATCAATCATATATTATACCATAATATTTGAGTAACAATGTCCTGGTTTCCTACAGACTAGATGACAATATTAAACCTCTATGCCTCTATAAATAGTTTTCATCTGACGTATATTGTGTACCACCATGCCTGGTGCCTACCATTTCTTTCAAAAAAGTTAAAAAAAAAGGCAAACTTAAATTTGCAGGAACATTCAGAACGCTTTTTATTGTTAACATTATTATTATTATTATTATTATTATTATTATTTTGTCTTTTTGAGACAGGGTCTCTCTATGCGGTTCAGGCTGGCCTTGAGCTCCCTTTTATAGCCCAGGCTGGTCTGATCCTCCTGCCTCAGCCTCCCAAGTTCTGGGATTACAGGCGTGTGCCACCACACCTGGCTTTGTTAACATTATGTTCCATTTCTTTTGTCTTTTTTGAGACAGGGTCTTGCTGTGTAGTTCAGGCTGACCTTGAGCTCAGTTTTGTAGCCCAGGCTGGTCTTGAACTTGCACTGTTCCTCCTGCCTCAGCCTCCCAAGTGCTGGGATTGTAGGCTTGCGCCACCATGCCCAGCTGATCAGTGATTCTTAACTAAATAAATCCTTATATTTTTATAGTTTCAAAATTATAACACTCCACCTCTACATTGAATGTTTTGGCCATTGTAAGCAAGATCTCCCTATTGCTCTTATTTTGTATATTCATTTTTCTTTCTTTTTAATTTTGAAGAGAAAAATAAAATATCAAAAGAGAATAATGGAAGAGTAACAATGGTTAATGCATTGTGTTTTGTTATCTTTAAACTACTCAGAGTACAAGATACAGGCACTTAATTGTTCAAACAGTATTGACACAAACTTGCTTTTCTTTTCAATGAACTAAGAGAAGTTACTAGCATAACTATCCTGTTTTGTGTGTGTATATGTCTCTCTCATACAGTTTGTGTGTGTGTGTGTGTGTGTGTGTGTGTGTGTGTGCGTGTGCATGTGCACGTGATTTTCCCTTTTCGCCTTTCTCCCTGTTTTTCTACTTTTTTTTGTTACTGGGGACTGAACTCAGGACCTTGTTCTTGCCAAGCAGGTGCTTATGCGGCTGAGCTATCCCCTGGGCCTATTTTTTCTGCTTTCTGCACATGTGAACTTCTGTTTTTCCAATCACTGATTAAAATTCATCACCTACTTACTTTGTTCCTCAAATTTTGAGGTGTTTCCTGACAGGCTGACCTTAGGCCCTGGCTCATCATATACCGATGAAGCCATTTTTATAAAGAACTGGGTGCTTGTATTCCTATAATTCTTCTGATGTTTTTATATGAGGTTTCATTGCATGGGCAGAGAGGGGAAAGAGTTACATGCTTGTGCTTACATATGGAATTACCAAATGAATGTGTATCAGCGTGTACACACATTCCATAGGGGCTTTTGTCCTTGCTTATCTGTTTGCATACGCTTATTATTACAACTCATGAGCTCACTGTTTACAAATCCAGTCTGTCTCTGTAGGATTCTCACTTACTTCTACTTATTTTATTTCTCCCTTCTACACTGAAAACCCTGGCTCTCAACAGTATCTGCATATCTCATTTTCTTACTTGTAATATACCTCTAAGGTAGTTCTAACATCATTATGCATGTACTGGTACTGAAAAGTCCCCCACCACCAAAAAAGTAATCTAGATTTGGATATAATTAAACTACTTTCTCTGACCAATACTAAGGGATGTATGTGCATGTGTATGTGTGTGTGTGTGTGTGTGTGTGTGTGTGTGTGCGTGTGTGTTTTTCAAGTAGTATATTCTTAATTTTTTGATTAGCTCTTTTCCACCCTTGTGTGTGATTATCATATTCATTAGAGGTAGATTTCAATTGCTTTCATTTCCTTTTTTTGATTTAATTAAAAACATTTTAAAAAATAAGATAAAAAGGAAAAAATATTTTAAATTATGTGGAATATTTGTCACTATTTTTTTTTTTTTTTTTTTTTTTTTTTTTTTTTTGTCTTTTTGAGACAGGGTCTCGCTATGCAGTTGAGGCTGGCCTTGAGCTCACTTTTGTAGCCCAGGCTAGTCTGGAACTCACACTGATCCTCCTGCCTCAGCCTCCCAAGTGCTGGGATTACAGGTGTGAGCCACCATGCCTGGCTTTTGGCACTATTTTCTGATTGGCTTTTCATTTGCTTATTTTTGAGGAAAGGAAATTATGTTTGTTTTGTATATTCTCTATTTTCCCTGTTTTATGAAAAGTTAACTTATGCTTACCTTCCCCTTTTACAGTGCTGGTGATTAAAGTTTGAGTCTTGTGTGTTGCAGCTGTATGCTGTGTCTCAGAGCTACACTTAACCCTTAATATTATAGTAAAGTACACATAATATAAAACAGCATTTTAACCATTTCTGGTTTTTTTTTTTTTTTTTTTCTTATGCATTTGGTATAGGGTCTACAGGGTCTATAAGGTCTTACTACATAGCTGACTTGTAGTGATCCTTCTGTTTTCAGCCTCCTAATTGCTGGGATTATATAGGAGCACCGGCCCCCCATCTCCATCACTGCCTCAGTGTGCCCCAGGGTTGGGGCCCACACAGTGTGGTGGGGATTGAACCCCTGCCGATGTGCTTTGCCTAAGCAGGCACTTTAATCTGCTGAGCTACCTGGCCAGCCCTTTTTTTTTTTTTAAACCTATTTTTATTATTTTATTTTATTTTTTGTATTTGGTACAGGGCCTATAGGGTCTCACTACATCGATTGGACTCATAATTTAAATCTTTTTTTTTTTTTTTTTGTCTTTTTTGAGACAGGGTCTCATTGTACAGTTCAGGCTGGCCTTGAGCTCACTTTTATATCCCTGGCTGAAAAAAGGAAAAAACGGCTGGGCGTGGTGGCTCACGGCCTGTAATCCCAGCACTTGGGAGGCTGAGGCAGAGGGATTGGAGTGAGTTCGAGACGAGCCTGGGCTACAAAAGTGAGCTCAAGGCCAGCCTCAACACCATAGCGAGACCCTGTCTCAAAAAGACAAAAAAAAAAAAAAAAGGAAAAAACTATATCCCTGCCTGGTCTTGAACTCACACCGGATCCTCCTGTCTCAGTGCTGGGATTACAGGCATGCAGCACCACACCTGGCCCTTTTCTTTTTTAAAAATTTATTTATTTGTTAGTTTATTTATTTATTGTATACATGGTCTTACTATAAGTTAAGACTCATAGTGATCCTCCTGTCTCAGCCTCCCCAGCTCTGGGATTACAGGCATGCACCACCACACCTGGTTCTTGGGCTGGAATGGCGTATAGCACCTGGGATCAAATTTGGGACTTTTGCTTGTCAGGCAGATACTTGTACTGCTGAGCTGTCTCCCCAGCCCTGCTTTTGTTTTTGGTTAGAAAATTTATTTTGTGACATTGAGAATTGAACCTAGCAATTCATGTGTTTTTAGCTGTATCACTGTGCTACATTTCTCCTTTTCTAATTTGATACATGGTTTTGCAAAGCTGCTTAGATGATTCTGAAACTTGTAATCCTCCCAACTGAGTAGCTGGGATTACAGGTATGCTTACAATGTGCTTGTCTCTCTCTCAGTCTCTGTGTCTCCCTTATCCCTTGTGGTGCTGATTGTTGAACTCTGGGTCTCACATTTGCTAGGTGAGTCACTTCCCACTGAGCGTACTGAACTATGCCTTTAGTCCCAATTTAACTAATTTTAAGTCTGTACTTCTATGAGAAATAGTAGATGTCACTGCTGTTATTTTCATCTTTTTGAGACAGGATCTCTATGCAGTTCAGGCTGGTCTTGAGCTCACTTTTGTAGCCCTGGCTGGTCTTAAACTTGTACCGATCTTCCTACTTCAGCCTCCCAAGTGCTGGGATTATAGGCATGCACTACCACACCTGATTTTTTTTTTTTTTTTTTTTTTTGTAGTTTAGAGAAGGGTCTACAAGGTTCAGGGTCTCACTACTAGATTGGACTTATAGTGATCTGCCTGTTTATGGCATGTGCCACCATGCCCAGCCTCAATTGCTGTCTCAGAGCACTGTGGTGGTGGGGGGCACTGGGGGGGGGGCGGGGGCGGTCTGGCACAGCAGGTCCAGGGATTGAACCCTTGGCCCCTGTGCCTGCTTGCAGGTGCTTTAATCTGCCTAGCTCTTTGGAGAGACCTGTGATTTTCAAAAGGTGCTTCATGTAGATGGACTGATAGGACATTTTTACTCTTAGTGATTGGTTGTTTCATTTAATATGATGTTAGGTTCAGCCGTATTGTAGCATATGTCAAAATTTCCTTCCCTATCCTTCTGGAGGTATGGAGGTTCCTTCGTGTGGGTGTGCACGCTCGAGTATGTGTGTGTGTGTGTGTGTGTGTGCGCGCGCGCGTGCGTGCGTGCGTGCGGGTGTGTGTGTGTACATGCTCCATCATTTATTTAGGTATTTTTTTTTTTTAAGGCGGTCTTTTCTATTTGGATATTTGGATAATTTTCAAGATTTCCAAGTAATACTTTTATTAGTAACTTTGTGCAAATGTTTGTTTGTTTATTTATTTATCTTTTACGGTGACCCAAGCTTCTTTATTTAAAATCAGTATGATGATGAGGGGATTAAAATCGGAAGCATCACTGAACTTCTACTTCCCTTGGAGTGGTTCTCTCAAACTCCCAGCCCCCACCCTCTGTGCTTCTAATTGTTTTTGCAGTGAATAAGAACTTAATTCCAAGGCCCTGCTAGACTTCAGCTCTTTCCCCAGCTCCTTCTTATCTTCTACCTGTGCCCCTAGGAGGGATTGTCCCACCTAAGCTTCAGATTGAGTGCGTGGGAAAGCCCAGGGTGGTGACAGGCATGAGGGAGAGGCTTTCCCCTCTGGGAGTGGGACCCAGGAGTATGTTGTGGTGAACTGGGGCTTCTACAGCCTGGGGTGCCAGAATGGGGACCTGGGGCCAGAGGAAAGGACGTAGGGTTGGGAAAGAGGACCTTCAGCCTCATACTCTTCTCACTGGGAATAGTCAGAACTTGATCATTGGCTCTTCTGGTACTGGTTACAGAATCATGCTTAAATAATGTCCTTCTCCAGCCCCAGCTGCTGTGCATGTATTTTTTATTTTTTATTTAGGGTCCACAGGGTCTACACAGATTGGACTTGGAATGATTCTTCTGTTTTCAGCCTCTAAGCACTGGGATTATGGGCCTGAACTACCACACTCAGTCTCAATCACCATCCTGTGCACCCTGGGGTTGGAGCTGGCACAGCACTCCAAGGGGATTGGGCCCTGGTTGTTGAGGTCTGTCTAAGCAGGTGCTTTTTAGTCTGTTGAGCTATCTGGCTGGCCCCGTGTATATTTTTTTATGTTGGAGGCATACCTATAAGATGTATGTCTACAAGTGAAATAACTAGCAGAAGTGTAAATGTAATTTGTAGGTCTGTTAGGTGTTATCACATTTACTTTCATGTGAATTGTATCATTTTGCATTTCCACTAGCAATGTGTGAAAACTTCTCTTAATAGTGTGTTTTGTCAAGACTTTGCTGTTTTTTCCATTCTGCTGGGTAAGAAATTATAGTTAAGTAGTTGCCTTTGTGGGCCAGTATGGTGGCACCTACCTGTTGTCTCAGCACTTAGGAGGCTGAGGCAGAAGGATCAGTTGGAGTTCAAGGTCTGCCTGAGCTACAAAGTGAGTACATTGCCAGCATGGACTGTATAGCAAAACCCTCTCTCAAAAAGACAAAAAATCCTTTTTACTTTTATGTTGTTATGAGTGAATTTGAATTTATTTTCACATACTTAAGGGCCATTTATATTGCATTTTATACATTGTGTCCTTTTTTATTTTCCATGACACTTTTGTTTTACCCTCTCAATGGAAGTATTTTTGTATATGAAGTATATTAATTTACTTCACCATTGTTTTCTTTTAAACTTTGCTCATAGTTTTTGTTTTTTTCTGGCTGACTCAGCCCTCTCTGGGGGTGGGCTAGTGCAGCTTGTGGTACCTGGGATTGAACCATGTACCCTGTGAGCTTGCCTAAGCTTGCCTAAGCAGGTGCTTTAGACCACTGAGCTTTCTTGCTGGCCCTGATTTAGGGTTTTGATGTTTATTATTGATTATTTTTCATTTCGTATTGCTATTATAAATGAAGTTTTCTTACTCATTATATTTTTTGCTTATCAGCTTTTCTTTATGTTTATTGAAAATACTTTCTTAGGACTTTTAAACTTTAATTCTCCCTTGTGTGTACATATGAATGAGGACATAAGAAAATTGTTTAAGAGCCGGTGTGGTGGCCCACGCTTGTAATCCCAGCACTCGGGAGGCTGAGGCAGGAGGATCGGTGCGAGTTCGAGACCAGCCTGGGCTACAAAAATGAGCTCAAGGCCAGCCTCAACTACGTAGCGAGACCCTGTCTCAAAAAGACAAAAAAAGAAAATTGTTTAAGATCTACCTGAAACTGCTTGGTATTTAGAGTTGAAATCTTCTGAACTTTTTTTTTTTTTTTTTTTTTTTTTTGTGGGACTGGGGTTCAAACTCAAAACTTTGCATGTGCCAGGCAGGCACTTATGCCATGGAACTATCTCCCCAGCCCCTACTGTTGTACTTTCAAAAACAATTTTCTTGCTAAATTGCCCGGGCTGGGCTTGAGCTTTGGGTCCTTTTGCTTTAGTCTTCCTGGGTGCAGGGATAGAGGCATACCGGGCTCATGGTTGCACTCGGTGATGCTGTCGTTTGCTTGACCTTATCAAAAATGTCAACAGGAGGTTCACAGGACCAGTGGGTCCCTTTCTCAGCTGATGCTCTTGTGACTTTTGACCAGAAGAACTGTGTTATCTCTGGTCACATCACTAGAATAAAGTTTGTATTAGAGGGCTGCCTAACAAAGATACCACACAAATAATACATAACACACTTTAGAGATGTGGAAACATAGAATTGATAAAATATATTTAGTCCTTCATTTCCTGATCTATTTTCTCTTTCTTTTCTTTTTTTCTTTTTTGTCTTTCTGAGACAGGGTCTCACTATGCAGTTCAGGCTGGCCTTGAGCTCACTTTTGTAGCCCAGGCTGGTCTCAAACTCACACCGATCTCCTGCCTCAGCTTCCCAAGTGCTAGGATTACAGGCATGTGCCACCATGCCCGGCTAACTAAAGGACATCTTCTATTTTTTTTTTTCTTTTCATGGTACCAAGGATTGAACTCAGGACCTTGTGCTTGCCAGGTAGGCACTTATGCAGCTGAGCTGCCTCTCCTGGTCTATTTTCGTTTAGAACTACTTTTAAAACTGTTCATTGCGCATGGTGGGGCATGCCTGTAAGTCCAGCACCTGGAGAGGCTGAGACAGTAGGATTGCTGACAGTTTAAGACCAGCTGGGTTACACAGTGAGTTTAAGGCCAGCCTGTACTTTCCTGTCTCAAAAAGGAAAACAAAAACAAAAAGCAGAACACACAAAAACTATATCCCCCCAAAACAAAAACCAAAACAAAAACAAAAGCAAAAAAAAAAAAAAAAAAAAAAAAAAAAAAAAAAACAAAAAAAAAAAAAAAAAAAAAAAAAAA
>PVJA010042892.1:0-17019 GCA_004027025.1 Myocastor coypus | reverse complement strand
CTAAAAAAAAAAAAAAAAAAAAAAAAAAAAAAAGGGCAAAATAGTTTATTTTTAAAAAAGGGAGCGGGGGGCCCTCTAGAGGCACTTTATTGCTTCTTAGGTTAACCCCTAGGACTGCAAAAATAAAATCTTTACTGGGTTATAAGTATTTCATTCTGCCTGTAGAAGCTGGACTACCAGGAGGCAAATATTCTGTGGATCTCAGGTAATTTCTGATCCACACTAGTCTGTCTACCCTGGCAGGAACTGGTCATCTGGCCCGGCAGGATGGCTCAGTGGTTTAAAGCACCTGCAGGCGGCTGCAGGGACCGCAGTTCGATCCCCAGGACCACATGTTGCGCCAGCCCTGCCCTCAGGGCAGGCCCAGCCGGCCATAAAAATAAAAGTTCTGAAACAAGAATAAATAAATAAAATAATTTTTTAGGGGCTGGGGAGATAGCTCCGTGGCATAAGTGCCTGCCTGGCAAGTGCAAGGTCGTGAGTTTGAACCCCAGTCCCACCAATAAAAAAAAATAATAATAATAATTTTTTTTTTTTTTAAAAAGGCAGCATCCCTTATTAGGTAGCCTACATATTACAACCTCAATGTATGTCTCCACACTTTCTTTTTTCTTTTCTTTCTTTTTTTTTGTCTTTTTGAGACAGGGTCTCTATGCAGTTGAGGCTGGCCTTGAGCTCACTTTTGTAGCCCAGGCTGGTCTTGAACTCGCACCAATCCTCCTGCCTCAGCCTCCCAACTGCTAGGATTATAGGCGTGAGCCACCACACCCGACTTCTTCATATTCTTTTCTAAGCCCTATCTTAATCATTATGTTCTGTGCACAAATATGATGAAAAGTTTGGAGTTGGGCTGGCCAGATAGCTCAGCAGATTAAAGGGCCTACTTAGGCAGATGCAGGGCCTGGGGTTCAATCCCTGTTGTGTCATGCTGGCTCTGCTCCCAGGCACCCTAAGATGGTGACAAACTGGGCATGGTGGTGTGTGTCTGTAATCCCAGCTATTGAGAGGCTAAAAATAGGATGGCTACAAGTCCAATATGTGTAGTAAGATACTGTAGACCCTGTACTAAATAATAATAATAATAATAATAATAATAATAAGAAGAAGAAGAAGAAGAAGAAGAAGAAGAAGTCTGGAGTTGTAGAGGTGGGCTGTAGTCGCCTTGATCTAGCAGTGGTAGTGAATCTTTTTAAAGACTCAGGGCCCAACTGCAACCCAAAACCCACTTATTTATTACAGAATGACAACACTGGAATTAAACCTTAATCCTGAGGTTTTAGTTTACAAAAAACAACCTATACATTACCATCTTTTGGCTCAAAAGAAAAACAGTGTTCACAAGAATGCCATAGCCACCACTGCTCTAAGGGATCCCTCTCAGGAGTTTTCAAGTGTTCATGTTTCCTTGTAAGTTTTAGTGCTTAGAAAACAAGACTGAGCCAAAGCCACCTGTGGACTTAATCCATCCTGCTTTGTCAGAGGTTTCTGGTGTAAGCTGGGGGTGCAGTTCAGTTTTAGCATGGTTGCCTAGCATATGCCAGGCTCTGGGTTTGATTCCCAACATGGCTATGGGGAGCAGACATGGGGGATGACTGGGGAGTTTTGGTCTACAAGAGATGCAATAAACATACATGGTTCGTTCGTTCGTTCGTTCTTTCTTTCTTTCTTTCTTTTCTTTTCTTTCTTCCTTTCTTTCTTTCTTTCTGTCAGAACCTTTATGCTGCTGAACTATATCCCCACCCTCTGGTAGAGAACTTTGCTATCAAATTTTATTTATTTATTTTTTAATTTTTTATTTATTTATTTATTTTCTTGTTTCAGAACCTTTGTTTATTCACTCATTTTTATGGCCGGCTCAGCCCATCCCGAGGGCAGGGCTGGCGCAGCATGTGGTGCCAGGGATCGAACTGCAGTCCCTGAAGCCGCCCAAGCTTTCCCAAGCAGGCGCTTTAGACCACTGAGCCATCCCGTCCAGCCCACATGGTTCTTTTTGAGAATATTACCAAAGCTTGAATTGCTCTCCCCAGTAAAATGTACATATGGCTAAAATATAGCTACATATAGCTAAACTTTTATACAATTTTGTGGAGTGATTCAGTTTGGTTACTGTTGGGTTCTTCTAACGTTGTAATGCCAGTTCATATTTCAGTCCCTTCTGGGGACAGTATAGGGAAGACAGGTTAGACTGCTGAGATGAGAAAGACAGGTGGTCCCCTAAGTGAGAAAGGGGCAATCCCTGAGAAATATGCCCCTTTTCTTTTTTTTTTGTCTTTTTGAGACAGGGTCTCACTATGCAGTTCAGGCTGGCCTTGAGCTCACTTTTGTAGCCCAGGCTGGTCTCGAACTCACACTGATCCTCTTGCCTCAGCCTCCCAAGTGCTGGGATTATAGGCGTGTGCCATCATGCCCAGCTTATGCCCCTTTTCATTCTGTGCAAATTCACAAACTATTTCTAAACAAGTCCAAGTTGGGTAGGGAATGCTGAGAACTAAAAGGACCATTTTCTGGGACCCTTTCTATGGAAGCGTGCATGGGACATCTTAATTCTACATTTACCTTTGTCTTTCAGGAAAAGAAGAAGCAGAGGCTGCTTTGGAGAAGGGAGATGAGAGTGCCGAATGTCACCAGTGGTAATAACACTCTGCAGGACTCTGGGAGAAGCCAGGAAGGCCCAAGCTGAACCCCCCTACCCCCTATACATGGTCAGAGGCATTTGCCAGAGGAACCAGGAGAGGGAGCTTTAGCTTGTATGCCTAATCCTTCCCTAGTCAAGAACACAAGATTTTGGTGGAGATGTTTTGGTGGGGAGGTGAGATAGAGATCAAGTACAACCTTTTTCTGTTGGAATGAGTTTTTGTCAGTCACCCTCACTTGCTGGACATGGTAGTATGTGCCTACCATCCCAACATTTGGGAGTTCAATGCTAGCCTGGGCTACATAGCGAAACACTGTAACCAAAAAGAAAAAAAGGTCATTTTGTGGGTTCCTTCTTAGTTCATTGATCCTGGGACAACTCACAGCTCCCTGGGCCTGCACAAGCTTTTCTTTCCCCAAGCTGCTATCCTTGGCTTCTTTGCTTGGTTTACATGAAAAAAACTAGATGTAAGCTCATTATCATGTTCAGCTGTTAATTTATTAGCTTAATGAACTAGAGATGTAGCTCAGTGGTAGAGCTCTTGCCTTGTGAGGCCCTGATTTTTACCCCTAGCACTACAAAAAAAATCAAAGCGTGGGTATTATCTCCCCCCCCCCCCAGAAGCGGGGATTGAATTCAGGCCCTTGCGCTTGCCAGGCAAACACTTATTCTACTGAGCTATCTCCTTAGCCCCCAAACTGGGATACTGTGATATACAGTTCTGCCAAGTTGTATGGATCAGGGCCTATTCATGTCCTGGGGCTTAATTCCAACATCAGTTTTAGTGAAAATGTTCCTTTCCTCTTATTCTGCCCTCAGACTGAGCTAAGTGAGAGGCTGTGTTTCTGCATCTGTTGCTGTAAGGTATCTTCTCAGAGGCCAGGTTAACTTTCTAGGGTGTCACTGCATCCCTGGGATCCCTAGGATGAAATCTGGTCCATACTTTTTTAGGTCTCCCCAAGGAGGACCCGTATGGATTAAACATGAGCCTCTGGAAGGGCCTGATAGGACACTCCCAGATATTTAGCAAATATATGAAAAAGCATTGGTTTTGCTTGGCTAGACACTAATGGCAGCTTTTTCTAGGAACAACACTGAAAGGATAAGGCAAGAAGGCTTTTAGTGTTTTTTTTTTGATAGTTGCTGGTGTTTTAACCCATGATTGGGGCCATGGAGAAAGCTCAGTAGCACAAGCACCTGCCTGGCAAAGGCAAGGTCCCAAGTTTGTTCCCTACTACCACAAAAAAACTCCAAAACTTGAACACATCAAGCTCTTCCACTGAGCTATATCCCTGGTCCCTTAAGACCTTAGGGAAGCTTGGCATGGTGGCTAATGCCTGTAATCCCAACACTTGGGAGGCTAAGGCAGTAGGATCAGTGTGAGTTCCAGACCAGCTTGAGCTACAAAAGTGAGCTCAAGGCCAGCCTGAACTGCATAGTGAGACCCTGTCTCAAAATGACCAAAAAAAAAAAAAAGACTAGGGAAGATAACACAGAAGATGGCTTACTGGTTACCCTTATGTGGAAGAAAGGGATAAAAATCGTTCCTTCCTCTTGTTGGTTTCCAAGTCCCAATGATAAACTTGTATGAAGATGAAGTATGAAGATACTCTTTAAAAGAAAAGAAAAAAGGGGCCTGGCGGGATAGCTCAGTGGTCTAAAGCGCCTGCTTGGGAAAGCTTGGGTGGCTTCAGGGACCATGGTTTGATCCCCGGCACCACATGCTGTGCCAGCCCTGCCCTCGGGGTGGGCTGAGTTGGCCATAAAAATGAGTGAATAAACAAACAAAGGTTCTGAAACAAGAAAAATAAAAATAAAAAAAAAAAAGATGTTCTTTTAATATCTGCTCTTGAGACAGTATGCTCAGATCACCTTCAGTTTGATGCTAATTGTTAAAGTATTCTTTTATTATTATTTTTTAAATTTTATTTTAAACTTTATTTATGTTGTGGCTGTTTCAGCCTGCCCTGGGGGTGGGGCTGGCGCAGCATGTGGGGCCAGAGATCAAACCATGATCCTTGCAGTTGCTTAAGCAGGTGCTTTAGACTGCTGAACTATCTTGCTGGCCCCAG
Organism: Myocastor coypus; assembly: GCA_004027025.1. Lineage (NCBI taxonomy): Eukaryota > Metazoa > Chordata > Mammalia > Rodentia > Myocastoridae > Myocastor > Myocastor coypus. Next base: position 12,312 of record PVJA010042892.1, on the reverse strand, counting down.
TATTCCCTTTTAAAACCCCACCCACCAAGCTGTGTGCTAAACCCAAGCCTCACTCATGCCAGATAGGCTCTCCACTGAGCTTCTCTCCAGCCCAGGTATCCAAGTTTCTATGACATATGTGGCTATACTCTTTTTTTAATCAAGAAAGGGAAATTTGGAGATTGACTGAAACTTTAACTAAATATTCTTAAATGTAATGGAGTTTTACTATATATAGGGGAACAGGTATTTTATACTTTAAATACTTTGGAGAATTTCAAGCCTACAGTGTTTGCTGAAACTTCAAATCGGTGAGGTGAAAAAGTAATTTGAGCACTGGCTGAGGGTGGAAGGGAACTACATCCTGCAGCTGGATTATGGGTAGGTGTCTCCTTAGTCACAGCACCCATTCCTGGTCCCTGAACTTGCTGCTGCTTCCCCTTTAGGTATGCAGTGCTCTGTGGTCAAGTGGCTGAGTGTGAGGGCATCCAGAAGCGCATCCAGAGTGGCTTTAGCTTCAAGGTGAGAACCAGCTTCTCCTCCTTTCCTTGTGCTTGGTTAGTCCAGCTCTCTTGCTCTTCCTGGTTTCCTTAGCTCAATCTTTTTTTTTTTTTTTTTTTTTTTGAGACAGGGTCTCAATGTGCAGTTCAGGCTGGCCTTGAGATCAATTTGGTAGCTCAGGATGATCTCAAACTCACATCAATCCTCCTGTCTCAGCCTCTCAAGTGCTGGGATTACAGGCGTGAGCCACCACACCCAGCTCAATCCATTTTTAAAAATTTTATTTATATTTATTTCTTGTTTCAGAACTTTTGTTTATTTCTTTTTATGGCCGGCTCAGCCTGCCCTGAGGGCAGGGCTGGCACAGGATGTGGTGCCCGGGATCGAATGGCGGTCCCTGCAGCTGCCTAAGCTTTCCTAAGCAGGCACTTTAGACCACTGAACCATCCTGCCAGGCCCCTCAATCCATTTTTTTAGACAGGGTCTCACTATGTAGCTCAGGGTGGCCTCAAACTCACAGATCCTCCTGCCTCTGCATCTTGAGTGCTAGATAACAAGTGTGTGCCATTTCCCTTAGAAGGGAATCCCCATAGCCTCTGCACCTTGCTGCCTTTCCCCAAGCAGCTCTAGTCTGATTTGGCTTATGCTTTTTTCCTCTCAGGAACATGTGGACAAAGCTATTGCTCTCCAGCCAGAAAACCCTAAGGCTCACTTTCTTCTTGGCAGGTGGTGCTATCAGGTGAGCTGTTTCCAAGGCCTGACAGAAGGGTCCTAAGTGTCCTATAACACTGACCAGGGTCCTCAGCTTCCTCAGCCTGGTCTCGCTCCAGTCTCATTTCCTCTGAATGTGCCTTATTAGTAGTGGTTTACCCTATTTGCTCTGTAGAGTACTCCATATTTGGCAAGATATTTCTTAAAACCTTTTCACATCCCATCTTTTGGTGTCAGGTCTCTCACCTGGGCTGGTTAGAAAAAAAAACGGCTGCAGCTTTGTTTGAAAGCCCTCCCAGTGCTACTGTGCAGGATGCTCTGGAGAGCTTCCTAAAGGTATCAGGGAAGGGAAGGGAAGGCAAGCAGAAATGCTCAGGTAACCTTGTTACTGGAACCTCTTATGGGAGGGGATTCATTCTGTGTGTGTGGTACCAGGGATTGAACTCAGGACCCTGTGCTTGCCAGGCAAGCACTTATTCTATTGAGTTATATCTCCCTGACCCTGGGAGGGGATTCTGATATAGGGCAATTTTGTGTTCTATGAGGAAAATCTACCACTGGGAGAATTTATACAAAGAGATTTATGGACCCAATGAATCTATCTCTTTTTTGGGGATTGAAAATTACTCATAAAACGTCAACTTGACCAGAATTTGGGAGCCTCATAAAGACATGCCTTCCTTTCATCTCCAGGCTGAAGAACTACAGCCAGGGTTTTCCAAAGCAGGAAGGGTATACATTTCCAAGGTAAACCCACCAATGTCAACAGATGCCAACCCTGTTTATGAGAACTTTGGGTGTGCATGCATGCATGCTGGTAATTGAACCCAATACCTTGTACATGTCGGTCAGGCAGGCTGGCACCTAATGGACATCCCTATTTCTGGGAATGATTCTTTTGTTCTTGTTGATGGTGGTGGGCTATGCAAGTATTGTGTCCATCCTTCGCCTCCTGGTTACTCAAAAGCACACACATTCGTGCCTTTCCAGTCCCTCAATGCTATTTCTGATGGATTTTCATTGCTATCTCTTTTCAGTGCTATAGAGAACTAGGAAAAAACTCTGAAGCTAGAAGATGGATGAAATTGGCCCTAGAGCTACCAGATGTCACCAAAGAGGTACTCGTGTTTACAATACTGGGCTTAGGCTGAGGCAGGAGGATCGCTGTGAGTTCTAGACCAGCCTGGGCTACAAAAGTAAGCTCAAGGCCAGCCTGAACTGCACAGCAAGACCCTGTCTCAAAAAAAAACAAAAAACAAACAAAATAAAAGAAAATACTGGGCTGTACAAGTCATCATGTGGTTTTTTAAATTCAGCACATTTTCCTCTGAGGTCTTATTTTCAAAGCCCCCCCCCCCCAGGATCTTTTATGTACCCTTAGGGGGTCGGGGAGGTAGAGTTCAAGGAGTTCTTAGCTTCCCCAGGCTACCTGGGAAAGAAACTATAGTTAGCAGACCTCAAAGAGGGAAGTAAGGAGGATCAGTGGTTTGGAAAAAGATAGCTTAAATTTTCAGTACTAGATTTTTCTTTTTCTAGGGGCTGTGGGAGAGATAACAAAAAATGAAAATCAGTTTTGGGCTAGAGAAATGGCTCAACGGTTAAAGGGCTTGTTTAGTCAACTGCAGGGACCACAGTTTGATCCCTGGCACCACATGCTGCGCCCAACCCCAACCCCAGGGCAGGCTGAGCTGGCCATAACATAAAAGTAAAAATAGGGGCCTGGCAGGATGGCTCAGTGGTCTAAAGCGCCTGCTTAGGAAAACTTGGGCAGCTGCAGGGACCGTGGTTCGATCCCCGGCACCACATGCTGCGCCAGCCCAGTCCTCAGGACAGGCTGAGCTGGCCATAAAAATAAACAAACAAAAGTTCTGAAACAAGAAAAAAAAAAGTAAAAATAGATTTTTCTTTTTCTTCCTAGGATTCATCTTTCCAGAAGGACCTGGAAGAATTACAAGTAGTTTTAGGGGAATAACCACATTTCAGTAGCCCTCAAGACTTGAGGGATACCACTTAGACCTTACCTTGATCAGGAAACCAAGCAAGAAGAGCTTAGAGTTGCCCTGATTCTTCAACATCTTGTGTACTAGTCCTGTTAATTTATTCTAATCTGTTATCTAATCTCAATTTGGGGAAGTATTGTAGCTAGGGCCTCCATTATTCTTTCCCTTATGGAAATTAATGGAAAATCAAGACTTAGTCTGGCACTTGATTTAGGATGAAGTATAAGTGGAGTCTTGAAGGCTGCTGAGAGTTTAAGGTCAACACTGCCCTGCAATTACTGGTGAGGTGGACAGAAATTCAAAGAGCCACAAAAACAAAAGTACAGAATCTGCCATCCTAATCTTTTTCACTGATTAATATTTGACACATATCTAGCCCTTAAAATCACACCCTTCTACCAGGATACAGGAGGGATCAGAGGAGCCCATCTGTCACCTGTCATTTGGATTCTACCTGTACTCCTGGGCTGAGTGAGGGGCTGGACCACTTGACTTCCAGTTTTCTGGCAGTTCTTGGAATGATAGCAATGGTATAGTTTATGATACTGTGAAGCAATGGTCTAAAGATTTCCCTGGAATATATTTTGGTACATGACTAAGTAAAGTGAATTTAATTAAAAACATTTTCCTTTCTGTTTTAGTTATCAACTCTTATTTGAAAGCTCTGTGACCTGTAATCCCAGCACTTGGGAGGTTGAGGCAGGATGATCAGTGTAAGTTCAAGACCGGTCTGGGCTACAAAAGTGAGCTCAAGGCCAGCCTTAACTGCATAGCAGGACCCTGTCTCAAAAAGAAACAAACAAACAAACAAAAAACAAAAAAAAAACCCTCTTATTATTCCCTCCTATAGGGGAAAATGAAGATAATAGAGAAACAGGTGGTCTAAATACCTTGTTGTAGAATAAAAAAAAGCTGTTTGGTTAACGCTCTCATCAGTGAAAATTTTAGCTGTTGAGTAAAACTTAGACCAAGAGGTTAATTTTATCCTAATTAAGGCCTATTGCAACTGAAGTGCTCCTGTCCTTGGTTCATTTTTAGCACTGACAGCACAAAGCCCTAGTCCACCTTAGATTAAAGCAAGTATCTAGGGGCCCGGCAGGATGGCTCAGTGGTCTAAAATGCCTGCTTGGGGAAGCTTGGGCAGCTTCAGGGACCACGGTTCAATCCCCGGCACCACATGCTGGGCCAGCCCTGCCCTCGGGGCGGGCTGAGCCAGCCATAGGAATGAGTGAGTAAACAGGCAGGGGTTCTGAAACAAGAAAAAAAAAAATAAATAAAATAAAAAATTAAAAAATAATTATTAAAAAAAAAAAAAGCAAGTATCTAGGTCAAAGTCACTTAAACATCTTATAGTACTCTTAAGTTTGAGATTCCCTTATATAAGAAACATCTTTCACTCCAGAATCTGTCATGTGACTTTATTATAGCAACCCAAATTTATGCAAATGAAGACCTGAGATACATTAAATTCTTAGAAATAGATGGTTGCTCACCACTTTGGGTCAGGTCGAGTAGAAATCTAACTAGTGAAGATGCCTCAGCTTCTGAGAGTGGCTAGAACTAAGGTGTATATACCAACCCACCGTAACTTGTGAGTTCTCTTAAAGCCAAGGAAGAACTGCTTTTACAACAAAGCTGATTAAATCAATTTGTGTTGTCTGGTCTCCCCATACAAAGGGGGAATCAACATATAGCAGACCTGTGCATCTCTTCCCAATACAACCTGAAAGGCCTTTGAAATTAAATCCATCTCAAGTGGAAGTGAAATTTAAAATCCATCTCAAGTGGAAGTGTGAAGGGGAGGAAAAAAAGCATCTCAAACTTGTAAAGTGGGATAATACAGGAAAGTGCCACACTTCAACATAAGACTTACAGAATAAAATCAAAGACCTTAGTTGGGGGCAATGGCATATGCCTATAGTCCCAACAATCTGGAGGCTAAAGCAGGACCATACCTTCAGTCCACGAATTCAAGACCAGCCTAGGCAACACAAAAAATAAAGATCCCATGTTAAAAAACAAGGGCTTCAGGAAATCTATAATCATGAGTCAGGTAATACTTCCATCACAATAAAAGATGTAAACTCAAATAATCTGAAAGTAGGTCTTTAGTTTTCAAACCTTTTTGGGAGGAGGAGGAGAGGGAGACAGTGTTTTGCTATGTAGTTCAGGCTAGTCATAAACTCATCTGAGTAGCCCATACTGGCTTCAAATGTCTAGCTATTGTCCTGCCTCAGCCTGGAATTATAGGAAGGCCTGACAAATTTTTAAATCAAAGCAACAGAAAACTGATCACCACTATCTAGTGATAAAAAGATATTATGATAACCTTATCTTAAAATATTCAATTTAGAGTAACTCGCACAGAGTTGGCTAGAAATAACTGTTGGCAGCCTTGTACCAAATCTGCTTACTTAGCCTCTGAAATGTTTCAGATACCAAAGTAACATTTAGTTTTAGCACTAAGAAAAAGTCCAAGCAAGCAGATGAAGAGATGATGGCCCTGAAGGCCTTGTGTAAGACTCCTTAACCAAAAACAATTTTTCACATTGGAGTTCAGGCATATTAAAACTTGGTTCTGATTATCAGGGAGTTTTACTGATAGAGAAAAAGAATCTGTGAAGAGATCCATTTCCTATTCCCTTAGCCACAGATCTCAGGCATTTTAGTTTACCACTATTCAGAACTCCAGCTTTAGTTCCCTTGGAGACCTAAGGCTGTCTGTCCAATAGACAGCTATCAGCCCTGAGTCAGTAAGTCCCAAGGCTTTAGGTCAAAGGCCTTTAGTATTTTTCCAAACATCAAAGAAATTAACATTTTAACATCAGAGATTCCAGAAGGAATAAACAGATCAGTTTGTAAGTACTGACCTGTCTCCTGTTTACACCATCAGAAAAGCTGATAAAACAGCTAGTTGTCCCAGAAGCCTTGTAGTATAGTCACAACAGGAAGCCTGTGAGGAACTCCAGGGAGCAGTTCTTGCCATTAGGCTGTAGCGCTTACAAGGTAAAAATAATGATTCAGTCTTTGGCATCTCCCACTCCATCTGCATTGATGGCAAACATAGCTTCAGCTTCAGGTAGACAGGGAGAGTCATAGATCTTACAGATTCTGGTTTCCCCTCTTCCTTTCCTCAGATACAGCCTGATCCAAAAACAGAGATCAAAACATAAAGTTGTAACTATTTCTGATAGCTGATTTATAAAAATCAGAGTATCAGTTTACATATTTCCCAGGAGGACTTTACGGATTTTAGTGTTTTTAATGCACTTCCAATCTATAGAAATCCATCTCTGCCCTGATTCTTCTCACTGGGATGCTCATACTGAAATATTAGAATGCTGATAGTGAAATAAACATGTTTATAGTCAAGAGCACATCAATTATTCATCTTCATCTTCCATAAGAAAAGGTGTTTAATTCCCATATGAACCAAACCCAAACACTTCTATCAATGAGGGTAGGACCAATTAGCTAAAGGTTCTAGGTATTGATTATAAAACAGCAGCTTTATAGAACTTAAATGTAAGTTTTATCTCCATTTCTGAATCATAATTAATATGACATTAATGCCAAGAAGCAGCATCTTTGCTACCTCCTTACCTGGTCGTTGATGCGTGGGCAATGATGTTTCCTCCAATAGGTTTTTTAGGATCTGCAGCAAACATAGCTGCCCCATCCACTTGGGCCACCACCTGGTTGGTGATTACCACAGCTACACCAAACTGGTGGTGAGAGGGGAGGAAATTAGTTTTGTGTCCACAGACATTTCCAAAAACTTTATGCCACCACTAAACCCCCCAACACAGCAATATTTCTCTTTCCTAAACAACTGGATGTTATTAAGCATTAATACTTGTTATCTTAGACAAGGAAGCCTCCTTGAATCTGTGGCCACTGAAAGTAGCCTCTCTCCCTTTGTGGCAGCTTACCTCATCAGCAAGTCTCAGAAGCATCCGAAGAAACCTGGCCAAATGCATCTGCCTGGCTGAGAGCTCACCTCGACCCGAGTAGTCTGTTCTGTAGAGGGCAGTGGCACTGTCTACAATAAGCAGCGCATACCTACAGGGAACAACAATTCTCTGAAGCCTAATTCTAGCCTGTGTCAGATTCTGTTTCTTTCCTCACTGCCTAAAACCTCATGTTGTTTCTCTTCTTTTTTTGTTTGTTTTTGTGGGTCATGACCTTGCACTTGCCAGGCAGGCACTCATTTCAATTGTAAGAACATAACTTTTATAAAATATTTGTATATCCTTCACATTTAACTCACTGTTAATAAACTTTTTATTTTACATGGTGGGGGTAAACTATCCCAGGACCTTCTGCATGTTTAGCAGGTGCTTTATCATTGGTCTATACTCCCAGCGTTGCCCTTTTTAAAACAAAACAAAACACCCCCCCCAAAAAAAAATCTTGGGCTGGTGAGATAGCTCAGCAATCTAAAGCACCTGCTTAGGCAAGCTTAGGGATTGGAATTCCATCCCCAGCATCATGTGCCATGTGAGTCCCTTGCCCAGGGTGGGCTGAGCTGGTCACAGAGAGGTAAAATCATTTTTTGATTTTTTAAGACAGGGTTTCACTATGTAGTCCAGCCTGGCCTTGAACTCATGGCAATCTTCCTGCCTTAACTTCCCAGCTGCGAGATCAAAGGTATGCACCACCACGTTCGCAGCTTCATTTTTCACTAGTGATTTGATCTAACCCACTACAATTTAACTGTTTCTAAGTGATTGGAGGAAAAGGACTCTTAAGTTATTCAAGAAAGGGCATGTTAGTGCTTTCTGTTGTACATACCTTGACTCAACCATCATTGCTGATGCTTGATAGAGGAGCTGGGTCTGATGGTCTGTGTTGAACCCACGAGCATATGCAACGTTGTCCAAAACATCACTGCCAGAGAGGCCATACCTAAAAAGAACATAGAACATTTCTAGGCTGCACATAAACAGCTCCAGTAGTTGAGAGATACCTCCCTAACACTTAAAACTATCTAGATGTATAGGTAAGAAATAACATTCACTGTGCAGAATATAATCATTTCTCTTTGTATTAGTAAACTGAGGCTGACTATCCACTGAGAGATGATAGCAGCAACTACCTTGGAGTAAATCTTCCTTGTAATACTTCAGGATAAAATTCTTCTTTGATGTCGCAGCCTGGGCAACACAGCAACTTAGACCCTTTCTCAAAATAGAAAATGGGCTGTTGGTGAAGCTAAGAAACTGAGGTCAACTTCCAGTAAAGCAAAAAAATTAAATGTAAAAAAGTATTTTTTTTTGGCTTTTTGAGACAGAGTCTCCCTATGCAGTTAAATCTGGCCTTTAGCTCACTTTTATAGCCCAGGCTGGTCTTGAACTCGCACTGATCCTCCTATCTCAGCCTCTCTCTCCCTCACTCCCTCGCATGTACTTTGGGCTTTTCTTAGGTCTGTGTATGCTTTTTTTTTAAATCTTTTTGAGACAGGGTTTCCCTCTGCCATTCACATTGGCCTTTAACTTACTCTGTTGCCCAGACTGACCACTAATTTAGTAGTCCTCTTGCCTTAGCTTCCTAGGTGCTGGGATTACAGCTGTAGGGCACACTGAGACAGCAATTGAGACTGGGTATGGTGGATGCACACCTGTAATCCCAGGTCATGGGAAACTATAAAAAGGGGGATCATTATGAGTCTGATCTAGTAGTGAGATCCTGAATGCCCTATAAACCCCTCCCTCAAAATACAACGAATAAATAAAATGTTTAATGAAACTTCTTGTCTTTAAAAATTGTATTTTGTGGGCCTGGCGGGATGGCTCAGTGGTCTAAAGCGCCTGCTTGGGAAACCTTGGGCGGCTTCAGGGACTGCGGTTCAATCCTCGGCACCACATGCTGCGCCAGCCCTGCCCTTGGGGTGGGCTGAGCCAGCCATAAAAATGAGTGAATAAACAAAGGTTGTGAAACAAGAAATAAATAAAATAAAAAATTCTTTAAAAAAAAAAAACAGTTAATGTTTAAGTGTTTGATCAATGTTATATACCTATATGTATTAATCTAAACTGATCTGATGATGAAAATATGTAATATAACCATTGCTAAATTTAAACAATAAAAAAATTGAAAAAAAATTGTATTTTGTCTAGTATACCATTTAAATTCTTTCTTTCTTTCTTTTTTTTGTCTTTTTTTAAGACAGGGTCTCGCAGTTCAGGCTGGCCTTGAACTCACTTTTGTAGCCCAGGCTGGTCTTTTTTTTTTTTTTTTTTTTTTTTTTGAGACAAGGTCTCACTGTGCAGTTCAGGCTGGCCTTGAGCTCACTTTTGTAGCCCAGGCTGGTCTCGAACTCACAACGATCCTCCTGCCTCAGCCTCCCAAGTGCTGGGATTACAGACGTGAGCCACCACTCCTGGCCAGGCTGGTCTTTTTTAAAAAATTTTTTATTTTATTTATTATTTTTATTCTTGTTTCAGAACCTTTGTTTGTTTATTCACTCATTTTTATGGCCAGCTCAGCCCACCCGGAGGGCAGGGCTGGCGCAGCATGTGGTGCCGGGGATCGAACCGCGGTCCCTGAAGCCGCCCAAGCTTCCCCAAGCAGGCGCTTTAGACCACTGAGCCATCCTGCCGGGCCCCCCAGGCTGGTCTTGAACTCACACTGATCCTTCTGTCTCAGCTTCCCAAGTGCTGGGATTACAGGCATGAGCCACCATGCCTAGCTTCTTTTCCTTTCTTTTCTTTTCTTTTCTTTCTTTCTTTCTTTCTTTCTTTCTTTCTTTCTTTCTTTCTCTCCTTTCTCTCTTTCTCTTTCTCTCTTTCTTTCTTTCTTTCTTTTTCTCTCTCTTTCTTTCTTTGTCATTTTGAGACAGGGTTTTGCTATGCAGTTCAGGCTGGCCTTGAGCTCATTTTTGTAGCCCAGGCTGGTCTCAGAACTCACATTGATCCTCATGTCTCAGCTTCCCAAGTGCTGGGATTATAGATATATGCCAACACGCCAGGCTAATTTGTGATTGTTCTTTGCATATGATACATTTTCTTTCACTTTCAAATTATCTTTTGAGTCTAAGGTGGTTTTATAGTTGGATCTTGTTTATATCTAGTATGGTACCAACACACACACTGTTGACTAAAGTCATTATTTTGTATGACACACAACTGCAAGGTGACACAAAGAGACATTCTTCAGTCAAAACCTTGGCAATCAACACCGTGGCAGATTAAGCCATATTTTCTCACTGAATTTAGTAACTCACCTCTCAGCCACTGCTAGGAGCCGTTCTGGCCTAAAGGTACCTTCAGTATCGATGTACATGGCCTTTCCTTCACCTCCACCTCGGTCAATTGGAAGCTAAAACAAAAAGGAAACAATTGAAATGATTATAGCTGGGGATGGATATAGCTCAGCGGCGTAAGTTCCTGCCTGGAAAGTAAGTACAAGATTCAGAGTTTGGTCCCCAGTACCACAAAAAAAAAAAAAAAAAAAAAAGATCATATTCTTCAGAGTTGATCAATTAATTTCCCCACGTTGGCTTTATAATTCTTCTGTGATGCCGATTAAATGAAAAACACATTAAATGACAATCGGGGGTAAAGAAGCATTTCCTTTTGATAAAAATCCAGTTAGTAGTAGACATACATGTGGAGCCTTGTCACAGTTAACAGATCAAACTTCACATTATTTTGTTTTCTTTTTTCAAACCTCACTTTATTTAGCAGAGTTCATTCCTAAGGGTTGTGAGCATTCTAATGAGGCATATGAATGCCATCACAAGTGTGATGAATGAACAAAAAGGATAGACCTGAACTCACAACATGGCCCAGGCTGGCCTGCCAACTTGCATGCAACCCTCCAGCCAATGTGTTCCAAAGGCTGGGATTACAGGCATGCACCTCTATGCCTGGCCAAGAATTTTTATTTTTTTGAGAAATAAAGGAAAACCTGGGTATAGTGGCACACACACTCATTACTGTGAGTTTGAGACCAGTCTGGGATACAAAGCTCAAGGTGAAGCTGAATTGCATACTGAGACTCTGCTTCAAAAAGACAAAAAAAAAAAAAAAAAAAAAGGAACTATTTTAGCAGGCAAGATGTATAGCATAGCCACATATGGGGTGTTCAATTTTGTAAATTATAACTCTCAACTTTGTGTAACAGCAATGCTAGCGATCTAATACATGATGAGGTTTTACTTCACTGAATTGAGAAAATCTGAAAGATGACAGCAGATGTTTAGATTTAAATAGCAATCTAATATCCCCTGGACTTCTGGTTCTAGTACTTAGCCTCATGATGGGGCCTGGCAAGATGGTTCAGTGGTCTAAAGTGCTTGCAGGCGGCTGCAGGGACCGCGGTTTGATCCCTGGCACCACATGCTACACCAGCCTGGCCCTCTGGGCAGGCTGAGCCGGCCATAAAAATAAATAAACAAACAAAAGTTCTGAAACTTGGCCTCATAAAATATCCTATTATTAACTAATTAGTATACTTTTTCTCTAGGGAAAAATAAATCGGACAGTATAATTGTTCTCTGACATAGCCACCTGAGAACATTTATTTATTTATTTATTTATTTATTACTTTTGTTTGTTTATTTATTTACTTTCATGGCCGGCTCAGCCTGCCCTGATGGCAGGGCTGGCGCAGCATGTGGTGCTGGGGATCGAACCGAGGTCCCTGCAGCAGCCCAAGCTTTCCTAAGCAGGCGCTTTAGACCACTGAGCCATTCCACCAGGCCCGAGAACATTATTTTTATTTTTATTTATTTTATTATTATTATTATTATTATTTTTTTTTTGGCTTTTTGAGACAGGGTCTAGCTACGCAGTTGAGGCTGGCCTTGAGCTCACTTTTGTAGCCCAGGCTGGTCTCGAACTCGCACTGATCCTCCTGCCTCAGCCTCCCGAGTGCTGGGATTACAGGCATGCACCACCACGCCCGGCTCAGAACATTATTTTTATAAAGAGACCCATGTTTGAGAATTATGCTTCTCTTTATTGCTAACAGGCATTCTTTGACTACTTAGTAAACATCCTTCAGCTAGGATTCTGTCTGTACAATTTAAGAGCACAGTGAGGGGCTGGGGAGATAGCTCTGAGGCACAGGTGCCTGCTGGGCAAGTGCAAGGTCCTGAGTTTGAACCCTGTTCCCC
>PVJA010042891.1:5921-17163 GCA_004027025.1 Myocastor coypus | reverse complement strand
TTTTTTTTTTTTTTTTTTTTTTTTTTTTTTTTTTTTTTTTTTTTTTTTTTTTTTTTTTTTAATTTTATTTATTTATTTTTCTTGTTTCAGAACCTTTGTTTATTCACTCATTTTTATGGCCGGCTCAGCCTGCCCCGAGGGCAGGGCTGGCGCAGCATGTGGTGCCGGGGATCGAACTGCAGTCCCTAAAGCCGCCCAAGCTTCCCCAAGCAGGTGCTTTAGACCATTGAGCCATCCCACCGGGCCCCTCTCTCTTTCAATAAATAGTTCTTCTGTGTAATTAACAAAGATAATGTGGATTAAACTTGAAAATATATAAAATCACTGGAAGTTACTGACTTTGAAAATAACTTTTTCGGGACTGGGGAGATACCTCCACGGCACAAGTGCCTGCCTGGCAAGTAGAAGGAGGGAGGGACAAAGGGAGGGAGAGGGGAGAGAGAGAGAGAGAGAACAGACAAAAAGGTTGTACTTACGAACTTTGACACTTAGGAAGTAATGAATAGACAAAACTGTATGGACAGATGTGAAAATTAAAAAAAAAAATCTCTAGATGCTTGATTTAGGAAGGAGGAAGTATTCTGGGGAAGTTGTGTTTCAGAGACAAGGTCTCCCCCTGTAGCCCAGGTTGACCTCATACTCAGCAGCCCTCTTGCCTCACCCTCTTGACTTGTGAACTTACAAGCATGTACTGCTATGCCCAGCTTATGTTCCATTTTAGAGAGAGGCTATTTTTCTGAAAGTAGTTGGTAAAAAATTATCTTGAGGAAGCAAAATGGTTATGTGTAACAGAAAGACATACTAACAAAGCTAAGCTACTTACAAAAGAGTTAACCCTTAAATTAGGATTACCAAAATTCAGAGACTGTCTTTCATCAGGATAAAGCTATGAAGTTTCATCAGTTTGGGGATGCACAGACTCTTTATGTAAAATACTCATAATTCAAGGGCGTTATTGAGTTGGGTTTGTTTGTTTGTTTGTTTTTGGTTCTGGGAATCAAACTCAAAACCTTGCACTTGCCAAGCAGGCACTTGTGCACTGAGCTATCTTCCCAGCCCCAAATATTGATAATTTTGACGTTGGTACCAGCCTACTTTCTGTTGCAGTGATTTTGATGGCACTTCCAGCATGAAACAGCAATCTTTTGTCATACAGAAGTGACAGTAGTATATGTCCACTCCTGCAAGTGTATTTTCAGTAACAGAATTTCCTAATTTATTGTCTCCACCCCAGAAGACACTAGACAGATCTTTCCACGGTTCTGATGGTAAACCAGACTGGACAAGAACCAAATCAAATTCATTAGTTAGGTTCAACGTTGATCTGATGGTGAAATTTGATGTAATTCTTGTCCAGTTGGACTGGAAAGTCATAGAGAGAATTGAGTTATGCGCTAAGGTCCCATTATATTTTATTATGTTGAATATCTCCACTTCAGCATCCACATACTTTCAAAATTCACAATCCAAACCTTAATTCATTTCTTTGTCTTTTTCTCAGCCAGTAGAGTTCCTTGCCTTAGGTACATGATACCAGTACCCACTGAACTACCCAAAGTTTTGTTTTGTTTTTTTAAGGCAGGGTTTCACTTTGTACTGCAGGCTGGCCTTAAATTCATTATGCAGCCCAGGCTGGCTTCAAACTTGCCACAGACTTCCTGCTCCAGCCTCTTGGGTGCGGAGATACAGGCAAGCACTGCAGTACCTGCCCCCAGATCAGTATTCCTTGCTCCAACCTTTTCTCCACCCCTGCCCTACGTACTCATCACATTTTATGAACTTGTCAATATATCTCAGATTTATTTCTTTTTATTACCATGGGTCAAGTCATCTTCATTTCTCAGTTGTACTACTGCCATAGCTTCCCAGCGTCTCCCATCACCAGTGCTTTCCATATGCAGCTGGTTTTAGTTGTTGACTGACCTTGCTAATACAAATCAAAGTACATCATTGTACTTTCTGAAACCCTTCAGCAACTATCCATTGTTTCCATGGTAAAGTCTTAAGTTTAGAGGGCTAATAGCAGTATTAGGCCTTTGCTACATGATATAAAAGTACTATGTACCAATATCCTGGATCATTTTTTAATAAGTAACTAAAATAGCAGAAGCATCTGAATACAGGAAATCAGATTTTTAAGAAAGTTTCCAAATACTGATTTACTTTTAGATTCTCTATCTTAATTTAAGTTTTAAGTAAAATATTTAAAGAATACTTAAATTTTGAGTTAATTTATTCATATTGTTTTAATTGGAGAAAGCTATGACTGTTCTCAGCTGTGTTAGATACAGTTGTCAAGTGTGGTTCTGTGCGCAGTAAGACTGGGAGCTGTTTCTAAACACAGTTGTTAGTAAGCGCAGATTTGGCTGGGCTTCCAGTATGGTCTGTGTCCGTGGGTAAGTAACCTTGGAATATGGGGGTTGTATATTAAATTTTGTAAACTGCTCTCTTGTTAGTCTATAACCTGAGTTAACAGACTTTAAACCCACATCAATCAGTAGTAGAGTTTGTTAGAGATCTTTAAGGTAGCTATAAACGTATGTTAAAATCAAGGTATTCTGCTAGCCTCAGAGTGGAGAGACACAAGATGATTATTTGAATCCTAGTATGCATTTTCTTTGTAAAAATATTTTTATATTATATAAATTTTCAGTGCTATTTAATACTGAAGAGTTCTTAGGTAGCTTTTTACTTTATGTCCTTTTCTGTCTTTTTTTGTATAAGGTCTCACTACTAACTCTTAGTGATCCTCCTGATTGTACCTCCCAAGGGCTGGGATTACAGGCACACACCACCACAGCCAGACTCCATCACCGGCTCAGTGCCCTGTAGAGCAGGGCTGGCACAGCAGGCAGGGCCAGGAACTGAACCCTGACCCCTGCGCTTCCCTAAGCAGGGGCTTAATCCACTGAGCTATACTAATGGCCCTAATAGCTTTTTACTTTAAAGAGCCTGTTCTCCAAGAAACTACTTAGTCTGTGGTTTATGTTAATAGTGAAGATTCTAGTGTATTTAAATTATCTATAGAATTTATGATAAAAATCTCATTATATATATATATATATATATACATATACATACATACATACATACATACATACATACATACATATATCTTTGTTTTGAGAGACCGGGTCTCACTATGTAGCTTAGACTGGCCTTAAATTCACAGTGATCCTCCTGCATCAGCCTCCTGAATGCTGTCATTATAGGCGTGCCCCACTGTGCTGCTTTACCATTCTTTTAAGTTGCATGGTATTGGAGCAATGTAAAGAAGAGGTAAAAACAAGCCCCAGACTGACTGAAGCTGTGTGCCACGCATCCCACGTCCAGCGCCTGTGTCTCACAGCCATCATCACCATCCCTAAGAGAATGACTGAGGGAAAATGAAGCCAAGGTGAAGAACAGCCAGCCACAGAGAGATCTGCAAGTTGTCCTAAACCTGCTCCTCCAAAGTCAGAGCCAAGGTCTGAGAAGGCCCCTGCAGAGAAGGGAGAGAAATAAGGGAAAGGTTTGACCAAAGGGAAAAAGCTCATGCCAGCAAGGATGGGAAAAACCCTGCAGGAAATGGAGAGGCAGGAACAGATTATGCACAGAAAGCAGGAGGTGCTGAAGATGCCAAGAAGTCTGTCCATCTTTTCTCTGTTTAGAGCATCAAGTGAAGACTTCCTTGGATTTCATAGTGGCTTTTTAATTTTTGGTAGTCCATCCAAGAAGGGAATTTGAAAGTTGTTATATACTGACTATGTGCCAATGTCCTGCCTAAAATCCCATGATTTTTTATGAAAAGTATTGTTAGTAAAGGTAGATTACAGCTTGACTTTTAAAAAATGAATTCTATAGTATTAACATCTTTTGACAAGAAAACACGTATGTGTGGCATGTATAGATAGAGATGGTTGCTTTGTCCAGTTAGGATAGCCATGGTAGCTGTATGTGGGGGTGAGCACTTGAACATGGCAAGTGTGAATGGAGGCCTGATGTACTAATGCATACTGTGATTGCAAAGAAGTGTGAGCCAGGCATGGTAGCACACACCTGTAATCCAGCGCTCGGGAAGCAGAGGCAGGAAGATCGCCATGGCTTTAGTTCAAGGGCAGCAAGATGCAGTCTCAACAACAAAAAAAGTAAAGCATGTTGTTAATAATTTATATTGGGAAATCCATTGAGGACCCTTCCTGTCTCTTAAGAGCTATTCCTATTCCCCATTTCCCCAATTCCTTGTCCCCATTCCTTGTCTCCAATAAATCTTCCTACTCGTCACCTTAATAGTAATAATTTTACTTTTGTAATTTTACAATTACATATGAAAGTTAATTCAACAGATTATGAGGTCTTGCTTAGACTTCTTGTTAACACAGAATTGTAATCCTTCTTGATTTCATCGTTCTTAGATTGGAGCCAGTTTCATGGCTGCCATACATCCCTGGATTGGCCTTTATTCATTGTTTTACTTACTTATGTAGCAAATATTTTTTGATTGCTTATTGTATACCAGGTCTGTCTTGGGCAGAACTTCTCCATAATTTCAGAGGAGTACAAAAAATAATCAAGTACACATGTAAATGAGTTTTTGGATTTGAAGATAAAAGTCGAAGCAGTCCCTGTCTGGATTTTTTCTTCACAAAAGTAGGACAATAAGACCATCATAGCTCCCCACTAGTGGTAGATTTTGAGAAAAACTTGAGTAAAATGAAACAGTTCTCATGCTTGGAAAATAGTTCAGTGGCATGAGCACCTGCCTGGTAAGTGCACAATCCTGAGTTCAATTCCTGGTACAAAAAAGAAAAAGGAGAGAAAAAGAAAGAAAGAAAATAAATAGTTCTCTAAATGATGAACAATGCTTACTGATTTCTAACCAGGCATAGAGGTCAACACGAAGGACACTATAGAAAAAGGCCTTGGCTCAGAGTTTAGTTTTGTTAGGGACATGTGACACATAGTCAGTATGAATATATGTTAGAACAACTAAAGAACAGTAGTGAGGAATACATGGTGCATGTTCAGTTATGCAGAGTTAAAAGGTGTAGAGAACACTAATGACTGGAGTGTTTATTTTTAAGCTTTGTCTTTTGCTTACCACAGTGGTAGCCAAGTGCTCTTTCCCTTCTGTATCTTCTGGCACAGTGGTGATTAGTTATGAGAACCATATGGAAATTTAGCACAAATTCCTTACCTAGCCAAAAGTATGATATTTTACTTTTAGAACTGAGCTTTGGTTGTTTTATAATAGAACAGTATTTATGAACGAGACATTAGGAGCTCTACAATATACAGTTCAAATTGCGTAGCTTCTTGCATTTATGTACTGTAAGCTTAACGTTCCAATTGGATTATCCAACACAGCCTCTCTTTCCTATTCCCTTTCAGTCTGAATATTTGCTGTGCTGATGGTGACACAGAAAGGACTGCATAATGGGATGGGTGGGGATCAGTGATAAACAAGTAAAGATCAACGTGAAAAGTGCGATAAAGGATAGAAAAAAATATGAGAAGGTACATGTAAGTGTTACAGAAATTGACTACTGGCAGAATGGCAGACCAAGAAGACATGTCACTCCTATATGCAGAAACACTAAAAGCATATTAAGGCAAAATATATAGCTAAATTCTGAGGAAAGAAAGATGAAGAAATTCACAAATATCAGAAATGAGAGAAGTTAGAAGAGTGATACCCAAGATACACCATATATCCTTTGGGTCTGGGTAGAACTTTAATGTGCATGTGGGATTAGAACGTGTGCTTTTTTTTTTTTTTTTTTTTTGTGGGATCAGGGTTCGAACTCACGACCTTGCACTTGCCCAGCAGGCACTTGTGCCTTGGAGCTATCTCCCTAGCCCCAGAACATGTGCTTTTGGGCCTTCCAAAATGGAGTTCACGGGGCCCGCCAAGATGGCTCAGTGGGCCGAAGTGCCTGCTTAGGAAAGCTTAGGCAGCTGCAGAGACTGCAATTCGATCCCGGCACCACATGCTGCACCAGCCCTGCCCTCAGGGCAGGCTGAGCCAGCCATAAAGATAAACAAACAAACAAACAAACAAAGGTTCTGAAACAAGAAAAAAAAAT
Source organism: Myocastor coypus (assembly GCA_004027025.1). Lineage (NCBI taxonomy): Eukaryota > Metazoa > Chordata > Mammalia > Rodentia > Myocastoridae > Myocastor > Myocastor coypus. The sequence goes on along the minus strand of PVJA010042891.1, from coordinate 11,098 downwards.
GGAGTTCACAAGCCAAGAAGACAGCTCAGCAGTCTAAAGTACCTGCTTAGGCAAATGCACAGGGACTGCGATTTGATCCCAGTACCACATGCTGCACTAACCCTGCCCCCAGGGTGGGCTGAGAGAATAATAGAGTAACAAGCCAATGTGAAAAAGTCCTGCCCACTTTTAGAAGTTCACAGTATAATCACAGAAATAGGCATTTGATGGATGAAATTTCAGGCTAGTCAAATAGCCTTTGGTTGAGAGAGAGAGGGAGGGAGGGAGGGAGGGAGGGAGGGAGAGAAGAGAATGTAGCAATGAATGATTAAGAAGAACCAAATCTAAAAGATAATTCTATGGGAGTAGGATGTTGGAAATACAGAACTGGCTGGGCATGGGGGTACACACCTGCAATTCCAGCACTCGGGAGGCTGAGGCAGGAGGATTGCTGTGAATTCAAGACCAACCTGGGAGCCGGTCTTGGTGGCGCAAGCTTATAATCCCAGCACTCGGGAGGCTGAGGCAGGAGGATCGGTGTGAGTTCGAGACCAGCCTGGGCTACAAAGTGAGCTCAAGGCCAGCCTAAACTGCATAGTGAAATCTCAAACAGATTTTCAATTTTTTTTTTTTTTTCTTGTTTCAGAACTTTTGTTCGTCTATTTATTTTTGTGGCCAGCTCAGCCTGCCCTGAGGGCAGGGCTGGCACAGCCTGTGGTGCCAGGGATCGAACCGCGGTCCCTGCAGCTGCCTACAGGCGCTTTAGATCACTGAGCCATCCTGCTGGGCCCCCAAACAGATTTTTAAAAAGTGTGTATGTTTCTTTTAAACATCCATGAAACATTATAGGAGTTAATCACATGTTAGACCATAAAAACCTAGCTCCATGAATAACACCTAAGCATACTTAACATACAGGCCACATTTCCTGACTTCATTACATAGAGAAACTAGTTTTGTAAGTTTTACTTAAAAGTGATGTTTAAAAGGTCTGAAATATTTGAAATAGTATTTAGGATACTTCCTGAACATTGAGTATGACAAGGCACATTGCTGAGTATTTTACGTGGTACCGAGGCCCCTTCAGCAGCTGCCGAACATAAGGTACTGCAACAGTCCTCCACCTTGACCTACAACTTCGCTTTTCCCTGTTGCTCTTACTCATGGTTGACTATAGACCAAAATCAATGAGAAATTCCTGAACCAAATGATTCATAAGTTTTAAATTGCATGCTTTTCTGCATAGCATAATAACATCTCACACCATTTAGCTGTCCTAAGTTGTAACTTATTCCCTTGCTCAGCATGTGCAACTGAATATACCCTTCTCCTGCTGGTCACTTGGTAGTTGCTTTTGATTAACTGTCACCATGTCACAGTACTTGTGTTCATGTTGACCTTAATTTATTTAATAGTGGTTGTATAGCATTATGATGCTGTCAGTTCAGAAATGGAAGGTGTGTATGTTCTCTATGTGGTGTTTTTGTTTTGTTTTGTTTTGTTGTTTTGTTTTGTTTTGTTTTGTTTTGGAGGGGTTGTTAGTTATTGTGGGAGTTTTGAACCAAGGTAGGACAGGCTGGCCTGGAATTCTCTCCTATTTCAGCCTCCCAACTGGTGAGATTACAGATGTGTGCCACCACATCCTACTAGTGCTTTACTTAAAATGAAAAGTTAAAAAGTGTCTTACTATGTATCTCAGGCTGGCAGTCTTGGATTCATAATCATTCTGCCTCAGCCTACCAAGTTCTGGTATTACAGCCATGTACTACCACACCTGGCAAAAAAAATGCTAGATATTGGGAAAAAAAGAAAGAAAGAAAACATACAGAATAGTTAAGGGATAATACAGAAATTTTCCCAGAAGCTCTGTGTGTGTGTGTGTGTGTGTGTGTGTGTGTGTGTGTGTGTGTGTGTGTGTTTGAGACAGTTTTACTATGCAGTTCAGGCTGGCATTAAACTCACTTTGTAGCCCAGGCTGGCCTCAAACTCAAAGTGATCCTCTTGCCTCAGCTTCCCTGAGTACTGGGATTATAGGTGTGGCTCTCCATGCCCAGGCTTCCCTAAGTTTTCTAAGAGTTGTCAACATGTTGGCCTGTCACATCCTAGTACTACAGTATATACCTCCTACCACAAAAGTTCCTCTTAACAACCATATTGTATCTATTAGAACTGAAATATTAATACTGATTAATCTTATAATCTTGAAACACCATTCCAATTCCACTAACTTTCTGAATAGCATTTTTTTCTGCAAAATAATGCAAATCCGAACTATATGTTATTCCCTGCACTTGGGAGGCTGAGGCAGGAGAATCAGTGCGATCTCGAGACCAGCCTGGGCCACAAAAGTGAACTCAAGGCCAGCCTAAACTGCATAGTGAGACCCTGTCTCAAAAAGACAAAAAAAAAAAAAGCTATATGTTACACTTACTATATCTTCTTAATCTCTCTCAATCCAAAGTAAACACTTCAGGGCCCGGTGGGATGGCTCAGTGGTCTAAAACGCCTGTTTAGGAAAGTTTGGGCGGCTGCAGGGACTGAGGTTCGATCCCCAGCACCACATGCTGCACCAGCCCTGCCCTCAGGGCAGGCTGAGCCGGCCATAAAAATAAATAAACAAAGTTCTGAAACAAGAAAAAAATAAAATTAAATAAAATAAATAAAAATTAAAAATTAAAAAAAAAAGTAAACACTTCAGTCTGAAACAGTTCCTGCCTTGCCTTTTATAGTTTTGATAGTTCAGTAGTTAATAGATAATTTTATTTTATAGAAAAAATTAAGCCGGGCGAGGTGGCGCACGCCTGTAATCCCAGCACTCAGGAGGCTGAGGCAGAAGGATCGGTGCGAGTTCGAGACCAGCCTGGGCTACAAAAGTGAGCTCAAGGCCAGACTGAACTGCATAGCGAGACCCTGTCTCAAAAAAAAAAAAAAGAAAGAAAGAAAAAATTAAAACAAATTTGAGATTGATGGTTCAGGATTCAGTTCATACTAGCGGGTCTTGTCTGTACCGTGTGGGGGCCCACAGGTCCAGTTTTCCTATTGTTCTGATATTAACATGGAGCATTTGGCTGGACAGCAGTGTGAGCAGCACCTCTGCTACAGCCCTCTTCCTTTCTACTAGCTTTGTGGGGAGATAACTAAAAATCCTGCTCATCCTTAGACTTCGAATATATTCATTTATTTATATTAATGCAGATGTTTTAGTCGTTAGTCTATAGGTAATCCCTTTACTTTTCATTATTTCTTTTGAAGCTTCACCATAGTTTTGCCAAGTGTGTCTTCTGACAAGTCCTTGCTGCTCTTTGAGCACTTTTTCTTTCTTTATTGCAGAAATGGGAATTGAACTCAGGGCCTTGTACTTGCCAGGCAAGTGCTTATTCTACTGAGTTACCTCCCCAGTCCCCTAAGCATTTCCTTGATTTGTGCCACAGGTATTCGGTCTTTTGCACATGTTTGCCCCAGCCCTGGAGTCAGCCATTTCTCCTTTTATAGAAAGCATTATTCACAAGCCAAGCTTCCTTTGCTAAGTCAGTGCGTTTAGTAGACCCTTGCTCACGGTCTTCGTCAGTGAAGAAGGGTAGGGGATGTAAGCACACGTGCCATATAAATTCTGCTTATCTCTGTCTCTGTTAAAAACCATTGCGTGTACAGTATTTCTGTTATTTCCAATTCTCATCTAACACTAAAGGTTTATTTTTGGTTTCTCTTTTTAATCTCTTCCAAACTTTGTAGAAATATTTCTTTTAGATGGTATTTAGTTTGCTAGAGTTTTACATAAAAGTTGTATTCCGTCTTCTGCAGATTTGAAATTTTTAGAGTTTACTACATGGATAAACCTTTTGTAAGAAATGGTTGATATTCTTCTCATTGTTTTTGTTTTTAACAGATGATGATGTACCTGCAGATATGGTTGCAGAAGAATCAGGTCCTGGTGCACAAAATAGTCCTTACCAACTTCGTAGAAAAACTCTTTTGCCGAAAAGAACAGCTTGTCCTACAAAGAGCAATATGGAGGTAAGATAATTGCATTTTTTGTGCAATAAGCATTTTTAGGAAACACTAAAATTATGATCATCATTTTTTAGAAGTTAATAATGACATATACAAATATTTGTTTATGTCTTTGCGATACTAGAGATTAAATTCAGGAAGCACTGAGCTATCTCTTTATTTTACTTTAAAATAGTATCACTAAAAGCTGGGCGTGGTGGCTCACGCCTGTAATCCCAGCACTTGGGAGGCTGAGGCAAGAGGATCGCTGCGAGTTCAAGACCAGCCTGGGCTACAAAAGTGAGCTCAAAGCCAGCCTGAACTGCACAGTGAGACCCTGTCTCAAAAAGCCAAAAAAAATAAAAAAATAGTATCACTAAGATGCCCAAGCGCGTGGTGGCACGCACTTGTAATCTCAGCTCTTGGGAGGCTATAAACAGGCGGATATCTACAAGTCCGATCTAGTAGTGAGACCCTGAATGCCCTGTAGACCCTTCCCTAAAATACAAAAAAAAAGAGAAAAGGAAAGAAAGTACCTACTCAGGTGCCAAAGCTAACTAAATTTACTTACTCTTCTCCTGCCTCATCCTCCCCTAATAGCAGAGATTTCTGGCCTGCACTGCCACATCTGACTTATAGTTTTTGTTGCTGTTTTTAATTTTGAAGGGTGCCTCAACTTCGACTACCGAAAACTTTGGTCATCGAGCAAAACGTGCAAGAGTGTCTGGAAAGTCACAAGATTTATCAGGTATTTCCTAGGGGGATATTAAGGGAATGGCATAGAAAGTTTTAAAAAGTTGTTTGATGCTGGGCATGGAGGAGCACACCTGTAATCCCAGCACTCCTGCGAAGGCAGGAGGATTGCTATGAGTTTGAGGCCAGCCTTCTCTATAAAGTGAGCTCAAAGCCAGCCTGAACTGCATAGCTAGATCCTGTCTCCAAAAAACAAAAAAATTGATGCCAGAAAATTGAAATTACATGTATTTGAGCATTTACATTGGGAACTGAGAAAGTCACATATTAAATATACATGAGAAGCCGGGCATGGTGGTGCACGCCTGTAATCCCAGCACTTGGGAGGCTGAGGCAGAAGGATCAGTGCAAGTTCAAGACCAGCCTGGGCTACAAAGGTGAGCTCAAGGCCAGCCTGAACTGCATAGTGAGACCCTGCCTCAAAAAGACAACAACAAAAAAAAAAAAAAAAAAAA
>PVJA010042890.1:0-17098 GCA_004027025.1 Myocastor coypus | reverse complement strand
TTGGCTGGGAAGCGGCTCCATCTCAAGCTTGGGCTGGGGACAGCAGTCAGGTCTGAGCTGAGCAGAGACCTCCAGAGAGGCCGCCTTCCTCCCTCCCCTGGGAGATGGGAGCTTCCTGGAGTCCTGCTCTGTGTGGGGATCTGTATTTGTGAGGAGAGAGAGCAAGATGGGATCAATGAAGACCAGCATCCCAGGGTCCCGGGGTTCCTCCCTCGCCCAACCCCTTCCCTCTGGGCTGTGCGTTGGAAGGTTGTCCCCCTCCTGTGTGAAATTACAGCCTGCATTGAACAGCAGAGCTCCTCATCCAAGAGAGGTGGAGCTTGTGGGAGGCCTATGGCAGGGAAGGGCACCAGGCTCTGAGATGGGGAGGAGAGTGACTAGGTTCGCTGAGTGAACTGAGAGGCAGAGGACTCTGTTTCCTTAAAAAATGAAAATACAAACTGCGTAGAATAGTGAGAATGTAAGGTCGTGTTAACACTGACATTATAACAGGGAAAAGGTCAGTAACAATAACTTCATCATTGTCTGTATAGTCAAAACTCACTCTTCAATGGCTTTAGGAGGGTTAGTTGTTTTAATTCCCCAACAATTTCGTGAATAATTAACATGAACATAAAAAGAGTCTAGGATGTGTTCTAATTTAAAAAGTTGTAAAATTAACATTACAAAGCAGGTATGAGGAACATCCTATGTCTTCCTTGTACCAGATTAAGTATCTAAAGGCACCCCTTGGAGATACCTATGGCTCCAGTTAAAGTAAGAGCCATGCCATTTAATTCACTGTGCTCTTAAATAAACCACTGCAGTTGACATTGAAATCTCTTTTGGAAAGCTGGGCAAATAGCTCAGCGGATTCAAGCGCCTGCTTATGCAGATACAGTGGCCCCAGCTCCATCCTGGCACTCTGCCGGCCACGTCCCCTGAGTGCCCTGAGACATGGATTGAGACTGGGCGTGGCAGCCCACGCCTCTAACCCCAGCGCTTGGGAGGCTGAACACAGGTGGATCAGTAGGAGTCCGGTGTACATAGTGAGACCCTCTTGACCCCGTAGACTTTGTACTAAAATACAAAAAATAAAATACTTGTCCTCCAACAAGTTAACATTTGTGTAGAGTAAAATAAAAATGAAAACATCACATCAAGTTCTAGCAGTGGTAAAAATTGCAGAGCTCCAAATAATCTGAAAATAATTCCCTGACTTTTATCATTACTACTTTATATTCTTTTAGGAAAGGTCTTCAGGGCCTCACTAAATAGACTGGACTGGTGGTGATCCTCCTGGGCTCTTAGTGCTTTGTGGTCCACAGCCTCCCAAATGCTGGGGTTAGAGGTGGGAACCTGCAGTCTCAGTCTCAGTCACTATCTCAGATGCCCTGCAGGTTGAAAACAGCACACCTGGGATCGAACCCCGGCCACTGTGCTCTGCTGAAGCAGGGGCTTTAGTCCGCTGAGCTACCAGGGCTGCCCCCTCCCTTGACTTTTTTTTTTTTTTTTTTTTTTTTGCGGGACAGGGATTCAAACTCATGACCTTGTAATTGCCAAGCAGGCACTTGTGCCACAGAGCTATCCCCCCAGCCCTGATTTTCATTAAAGCTGCTTCCTCATCTAATTTGGAAAGCCTTGAGCCTTCTGAGCACAGAATTTCACAGCAGTGAAGGACAGAAGTGTGGGTTCACACCTGGGGAACCCTGTGCTCACCTAAGATCCTGTCAGGATCCTTATCCGTTCCGTGCAGGGTCTCTGCGTCCTCAGGCTGAAGCAAGCAGGTGCCCGAGAGCAGCCGCCTCCAGGTCCCTGTGGTGAACAGAATTTGTGGAGGGCAGCGCCTTGGTTTCCTTTCTCCTGCCCACATCCAACAGCCGACTCCCGAAGGGAGAGCAGGCTGCCCTGCTCAGATGCGCTCTGCAGAGGCTCCAGTCCCTAATCAGCTGGCTCCAGGGCAGGATGGAGGCCCGGGGCCCTCAGAGCAGGTAAGAGGCAGCTCAAGACCTGCAGAAGGGTCAAGTGAGGACTGTCTTTCTACTCTTCTATCTCACCCAGGTTACCCACCCTTAGGGTAGACAGTACTCACACCCTTAACCCCAGCATCAAACACCTACAGAAGCCACGCCCACTGCCATCCAAAGTCGCAAGAGGCCAGGATTCTGCCTCCCGCAGCCTGCGGAGGTAGTGGTGCAGCTGACACTTCCATGGAAGGCGCCAACCCCAGGCAGCCACTACAGAATGCATTGGTCTGAAGCTTTTGCCTTGTGGGGCTGTTCTGAGCCCTAGGGCTCCAGAGAGCGCCTCCTCGTGGTGGGAATGTTTTCCTCCAGCCTGCTTTCTGGACTTTTAAGGAATACTCAGCACCTCAAGCAGGAGGAGCACAGCTGTAGAACTTGGGACCTGATTCTGCAGTACAAAGGAGAAAGAGGCAGCCAGGCGTAGCGGGGCACAGCCACAGCCCCAGCACTGGGGAGGCTGAGGCAGGAGGATCACTCCATGAGTTCCCTGTCCCTACTTAACCAAGTTCAGAGCCAGCTAGGACAGTGAGCCTGTGGGTCCACAAGAGTGAATGAGAACTAGCAAAGGAAGATTAAAATGATTTTGGGCGGTGCGGATTCCAGCCCTGCAGTGCTACTGCAGTGTGGGAGGAAAACTACAACAAATATGGTCAAGCTGATAACACCTTGTTGGGGAGTGTGGCTGCCCGGGGCAGAGGCAGCAGGATGATCAGCGTGGAGGCCAGGTCTGGTCAAGAGACCAGCCAGGAGGGAGAGCCTGGTCTCTCTGGCCTTCAGAACAGCCTGTCTCAAACTTCATCTAAAGAAATGAGCTGGGGATGCAGCTCAGTGCAAGGTCCTTTGTTCTACTCCCTGTAAAAACTTTATTTCCAAGTGTTTTGCTACAGACCTTTTGTAACTGAGCATATCTATGGAGCATGTTCTGATGGTAGGTTGCATAAATACAATTGGAATAATGAAATCAAGCATAGTAGGAGTGAGAACCTTGAGAAACTGGAAATTCTTCTTAATTTTTTTATATCCTTTCCATTTTGTACTGGAGATCTCCCTATTACTGTCTATAAAAAAGATGAGCTCTGGGTGTGGTGGAGCACGCCTGTAATCCCAGTACTTGGGAGGCTGAGGCAGGAGGATCAGTGGAAGCTTGAGACCAGTCTGGGCTACAAAAGTGAACTCAAGGCCAGCCTGAACTGCATAGTGAGACCCTGTCTCAAAAAAAAAAAAGATGGGCAATGGATTTCTTAAAAGCTCTTTTTATGAATTGAGTTTTTTGAATAATACAGTGTCTCACTTCTCAGTTCAGACTCATAGTGACCCTTCAGGGACACCATCATCTGGTGGTTACTACTGGCCTCTGGGTGTAGAAACCAGGAGTGGGCTAGAGCCCTAGAAGGCATAGAACAGCCCACTAAAGTGAGAAAAATATATATAAATCATTAAAAGTAGTTGTTATTAAACTTTATTTATGTTGTGGCTGGCTCAGCCTGCCCTGGGGATGGGCCTGGCGCAGCATATGGTGCCACCTATGGAACTGCGGTCCCTGAGGTTGCTTAAGCTTGTCTAAGCAGGTGCTTTAGACACTGAGCCAGCTTGCTGGCCCAAGTAATTGTTATTAAATATAACTGTAAGTCAGATTTGTTCTTTCTTTTGTTTATTATATTTTGTTTCATTTTTGTTTTGATCAAAACAAAAACCTCCCCAGAGCTAGGCTTACGGACATGTGCCAGCATGTCTAGGCTTGGTGGCCCGCACTTCATGCCAGGGGTTCCGAGGCTGGCATGACATGTGATATCAGAGATGGATTGTTGGTCCTTGTGCTTGCCAGGCAGGTACTTAGACCACAGAGCTTTCCCTCTAGCCTGAGCAATGGAACACAGATGAGAGCAACAAAACTATTCTGGAGAATATCATAAAACATCGAAATATCAACTATCTGAAGGAAATGATTATCTTTAAAAAGAAAAAAAAAAACCTATATAAGTCAACATTTTGAGAGGCTGCACCAGAGGATTCACCTTTCCTGGTCAATTAAGCAGTGCCTCACTTAAAATAAAATTTAAATTCACTTCTAAAGCTATTGCTCAGAGTATAGGCCCTGGCTTCAGATCCTAGGACACAAAGAAAAGAAAACAACAAATGCTAACAAATTGTGAGACAGAGAGGCAAGAAAATGTATTCAAGGAGAATGGATTAATTGTATACTTCAAAGGTCTAGCTGGGTGTGGTGGCACACGCCTGTAGTCCCAGCACTTGGGAGGCTGAGGCAGGAGATCAGTGTGAGTTCAAGACCAGCCTGGGCTACAAAAGTGAGCTCAAGGCCAGCCTGACCTGCATAGCGACCCTGTCTCAAAAAGAACAACAAAACAAAACAAAAGAAACCCCCAAAGTTCTAGCAGTTTGAAGGGTCCTACCACATCCAAATTTTCACAGATGATATTAGAAGACCTAGAAATGCTAATTATCTGGTTTATCTTTACATATGCATATTTGTATCAAGTTATGATCTTGAAAATACATTCATAAATATGTTAGTTTAAAACTAACACACAAGTACAATATGTGTTAATGAGTATGTTTTAATTTTTAAAATAATTGTTAAATATTTTCTTCTGTCACTATAAGAAACAGGGGCTAATCTAGTAAGCTGTATTCCTAGCTCTAGTGTTTTATGCGGGTGTGGTGGTACAGGCCTGTGATCCCAGCAGAAAGGAGGCTGAGGCAGGAGGATCCCTGGCTTTTGAAGATGATCCTGGCCTCAGAGTAAGCTCATGGCCAGCTGGAACTGCATAGCACAACCCTGTCTTAGAACAAAATAAATGAAAGAATAATAAAAAAAAAAAACTGACTCACAATGATGTTTAATAACAATTACTCTTAATGATTTATATATTTTTTTCATGTTAGTGGGCTGTTCTATGCCTGCTAGCCTCTCTAGCCCACTTCCTGGTTTTTACACCCAGAGGCCAAGGGCAGCCACCAGAGGTATTGAACAGTCTCTGTTACACACTGACGAATGTCAGCCACTCCTGTCACCAGGGTCAGAGCTGAGATGCTTCCAAGAGCCTCTAGCCATTCCAGACATGCTACTTACTTTGTAAAATCAGGAAGGTCCTACAAGCAAGAAACATGTGAATGTGACGGTAAAAATAAAAACTTATCATTAGATGAGTCACCCTTAGAAATATACAGAGGTCCCTAACTTAGCACAGAGGTTAGGGTCCAGAAAAAAAAAAAAAATCAGGGCTGCAGCAATGTTATATTTCAGCATTTATATACAGCCCAAGGATTTATAAACCCGTCCCACACTCTTATAAACCTTTCTCACACTTCCAGTGTTCTTGACCATTTTCTAAACTCCTAAACCTAGCCAGGCGTGGTGGTGCACGCCTGTAATCCCAGCACTCGGGAGGCTGAGGCAGAAGGATCGGTGCGAGTTCAAGACCAGCTTGAGCCACAAAAGTGAGCTCAAGGCTAGCCTGAACTGCATAGCGAGACCCTGTTTCAAAAAGACAAAAAATAAATAAATAAACTCCTAAACCTACGTCATCTTAACAACATGAATCTACTGTACGGTAGTGCGACAACATCCTGTGATAGAGAGAAAAATCTGCGGATAAAATAATTTAGATTCTTTTTGAAAACCCTTATGAGACAGGGAGTTTCCAAACACTTGAGATAGCGAGGGCCTGCTGTATACGCATTATTGCAAGAGCAAATCTGTCGCACTGTCTGGGACAGTACCCAACTGTTAAAAGTGAGAACTGCAACTCTGCGCTGGAGCAGGGTCCTTACCTGGGGCTGAGGAGGGCGCCGGGGCCTGACCCTAAGCTGCTGCCGCTCAAGCAGCGCTTCCTGCAGCCAACAGAAGAAGCTTCCCCCAGGCAGCCGTGGTGCTCAGGCGATGAATCCCAGTCTTCAGGAGGCCGAAGCAGGCAGAACACCTTGAGGCTGAGGCTAACCTGCACTCCGTGGTGAGCTGAAAGCCAGCCTGAACTACGAGCAAGACTTCGTCTTAAAAAAGAGAAAAGGGAGCAGGGCGTGGTAGTGCACGCCTGTAATCCCAGCACTTGGGAGGCTGAGGCAGGAGGATTAGTGCAAGTTTGAGACCAGCCTGGGCTACAGGAATGAGCTCAAGGTTGCCAATACTGGCTGTGGTGGCACTGACTGTAACACCCTCGCTCTGGGAAGCTGGTCACAATTCAGGCCTCTCTGATAGACCCGATTGCCCTGAACTACTAGACTTCTCCAGGAGAGACGCAGAGCTTCCTAGTTCAAAGGTGTGAAAATTGCAGGCAATTTGCTCGATTATCCTTGCCAGTTGCTTTGTCCCAGTAATGGGATCTGCAGGTGAGACTCAGTGCTGGGTGGTGGCCCACGCCCATAATCCCAGCGCTAGAGGCTGAGGCAGGAGGATCAACGCCAAGTCTACCATTCCGGGCCTCGCAGAGAGGTCGTGGCCAGCCCGTGCTACACTGTGAGATCCGAATCAAACGAACAAACAAAACCCTTTCCCCAAGTTGGAATGAAGCAAAGCATCGTACTGATCCCCTCACAGCTATATTTCTCTCTTCTCATGTATTTCCTAAATTTACAGCCTATTTTAATTTATTATTTATTTTTACGTGTTGGCATCAGGTCTTACGTAGCGCGGACTCCTAGTGTGGTCCTCAGGCCCTTCCTCAATGGGATGATAGGTGTGAACCCCTACGTGAGCCCCCATGCCCGTCTCGGTGGTGCCCGTGGGGGCGGGGGGCACACAAGGCTGAGTCATCTTGCCAGTCCTCATCTTGTTCTTTTAAATGTGTATTATCTCTAATATCTCATCTATTATTTTTATAATCTCTTTAAACTAAATTTTAAAAATAAAGTAGGAAGGATAAGGAAAAAATTAAGGTTTAGTGAAAGAGTTAACCCTTAACTGATCAATCAATCTGGAAAGCCAATATCTGGTAATCTGAGCAACAAATTTGATAACAATACATAATATTACAAGTATTGCTAATTTTCTATTCTTCCTTTTGAGTTCTGTACCATTGCTTATTCTATGTTGCTTTGTTTTTGTCTGTGTTCTTATTATTTTATCCTCTTTAAAATACAATAAAAGGGGCCAGTGAGATGGTTCAGTGGTCTAAAGTGCTTGCTTAGGCAAGCTTAGGCAACCACAGGGACTGTGGTTTGATCTGGTACCACATGCTGCCACCCTCAGGGCAGGCTGAGCTGGCCATTAAATAAATAAAGTAAAATAAAATAAAGTTCATTAATTACAAGAATCAAAAATAAATGTCCTTTTAAGAAAAAAAGTAATTGGCCGGGTGAAGTGGTGCACACCTGTAATCCAAGCACTTAGGAGGCTGAAGCAGGAAGCTCGCTGCGAGTTTGAGAACAACTTGGGTGACAAAAGTGAGCTCAAGGCCAGCCTGAACTGCATAGTGAGACCCTGTCTCAAAAAGACCAAAAATAAATAAATAAATATAAATAAATAAATAAATAAATAAATAAATAAATAAAAATAGTAATTGTCTGCCTAGCTAGCACAGGGACTGGGGTTCGATCTCTGGCACCACAATCTGCACCAGCCCTGCCCCCCAGGCACGATGAGCCAGCCACCAAGACTGGGTGACTGGGCGTGGTGGCTGAGGTGGGAGGATCAATGTGAGGTCAGACCAGCCTGGACTACAAAATGAGCTCAAGGCCAGCCTGAACTGCATAGTGAGACCTTGTCTCAAAAAGACAAAAAAAAAAAGAAAAAAAGAAAAAGAAAGAAAAGATGAGATTCCCATTTTTGATGATTCTCTGAAGTATTTCCCATGCAGTTTGGTTTTTTGTTCTTCAATTCTCCGCCTACCCTTGTGTCTTCAAGAGTTACACCTACTTATTCTGTCAGTATATTCAGTGTTCAGATCTCTAATACATTTTGACTTTCTTTGAGTGCATGGTGATAGACCAGGATCTAGTTGTTCTTTTCATCATGTGGAGAGCCAGTTTGTCCAGCACCATTTGTTACAGAGGAGGCTATCTTTCTTCTGGTGAACATGTTTGGCCCCTTTATCAAAGATAGGTTCACTGAGTGTGTTTAGAGTTGTGGCTACATCTCTTAATCTGTTTCAGGTCTGTTTTTTTTTTTTTGCCAGTACCATGCTTATTTTATCACAGTAGCTTTGCAGCATAATTTCAAGTCAGGGATTCTAATGCCTCATGCCTTCCTTGCCTTTGTTGGCTAGTACTACTGCCTTTGCCATACTAGGCCTTTTCTGGTTCTGGGATTATAGGCCTGTGACACATGCATGGGAGGCTGAGGCAGGAGGATCCATGTGAGTTTGAGGCTAGCCTGGGTTACAAAACTGAGCTCAAGGCCAGCCTGAACTGCATAATGAAGTTTAGAAATGTTTTCTCTAGATCTGTGAAACACACTAATCCTATGTTGATTATGATAGCATTAAATCTGTACAACAGTTTCGGGAATATGCTCATTTTTACAGTGTTGGTTCTTCCTATCCAGAAGGAAGAAATATCTTTTTTTTAGTCTTTTTGAGATTGAGTCTCACTATGCAGTTCAGGCTGGCCTTGAGCTCACTTTTGTTACCCAGGCTGATCTCAAACTTGCACTGATCCTCCTGCCTCAGCCTCCCAAGTGCTGGGATTACAGGAGTGAGCCATCATGCCCGGCTCTTTCCAATATCTTAAATCCTCTTTGATTTCTTTTGTTTCAGTGTACTGTAGTTTTCACTGCATAGATTTTTCACATCTTTTGTTAGACTAATTTGTATGTATTTCATTTTTTAAAGTGCTATAATGAAGGGTGCTGTTTCTCCAATTTCTCTCTCAGTGAATGTGTTGTTCGTGTGGAGGAATGCTTTTGATTTTTGGGTGTTGACTTTGTATCCTACTGTGCTGCTGAATTTGTGTATTAATTCTAGGAGTTTCTTCATGGAGGCCTTTTGTGTCTTCCAAGAAGAGTATCGTGTCATCTGCAAATAATGATAGTTTAACTCTTGTTTACCTGGTCTTGTTCCTCTTATTTCTCTGTCTTGTTTAAGGAATCCTGCCAGTGTTTCCAGGACTATATTGAGTAGAAATGGTGATGGTGGACATCCTTGTCTTGTATGTGATTTTAGAGTCAAAACTTTCCAGTTTTTCTCCATTTAGAATGATGTTGGCTGTTGAGTTGTCACAGATGGCTTTCACTGAGATGATCATGCAGATTTTGTTTTTGGCTCTGTTGATGTGCACGACATTTTTAGATTTGTGTATCCCTGCATCCCTAGGATGAGTCCTACCTGGTCACTGTGTAGAATCTGCCTAGTGGCTTCCTCAATTCTATTTGCTAGTATTTTTTTTTTAATTTTATTTATTTATTTTTCTTGTTTCAGAGCCTTTGTTTGTTTATTCACTCATTTTTATGGCCAGCTCAGCCTGCCCTGAGGGCAGGGCTGGTGCAGCATGTGGTGCCAGGGATCAAACCACAGTCCCTGAAGCCACCTAAGCTTTCCCAAGCAGGTGCTTTAGACCACTGAGCCATCCCACTGGGCTATGTCCCACTTAATTTCTGAGACTGACCTTCAACTTTAACTTTAGCTTCTGCAGTAACTAGGATTACTGGCACGTGCAGCACAGTCTGCACCCTTGTTATGGAGCACCTACTAGCATATCAGTAACGGCGCTTTGAGAATGTTTGAGATAGACCACCAGGCATGAAAATCACGTTTTAAAAAGTATTCAGTGATTTTTATATATATATATATATATATATATATATATATATATATATATATATTCAGTGATTTTTAAAGTATATCTAGAGTTGTATAACAATCATAATTACTTTTTTAAAGATCTTTTCATCACTCCAAGAAAAACAGTCAGTGTCTACTGATGCTTGACTTCCACGTGTCCTCCCCATCCCCTGGAAACTCTACTCTGGGTTCCTTCAGGTGGACCTGCTGGACTGTGTGAACTCAGGGTAGTAGTCTGAGGTGTGCAGAAGTGGATTTTAAGCATGTATTTGAAAGTAGGGCAGCTATTTTGAGACCAAGCTACCGTACCGCATTTTCCAGGATACGAATGTTGTAGGCAGCTGAACTAGATAGAAATATTACAGACAGTCAGACTGCCAGGCCCTCCAGGATGACACGGAAGATAAGGTGACTTTACAACTACAGACAGACACTCCTCTGCCATGGGCCAGGTCTCAAGAGAGAGTAAACAGAAGCAACTACAGGCATCAGGGATTGATATGCCAAATAAGTATCAGTCACCTTAAAAGGCCCTGGAAACGGGCCTGGCAGGATGGCTCAGTGGTCTAAAGCTTAGGAAAGCTTCGGCGGCTGCAGGGACCGTGGTTCGATCCCCGGCACCACATGCTGCGCCAGCCCTGCCCTCAGGGCAGGCTGAGCCGGCCATAAAAATGAGTGAATAAACAAACAAAGGTTCTGAAACAAGAAAAAAATAAATAAATAAAATTAAAAAAAAGAAAAAAGAAAAAAAGACTAAACCAAAAGACTCCTCAAAATTTCTCAGTGATGTGGACAGAAACTAAGCAGCTCACAGTGCGCCAAGCGCCCCGCTCCCTGGGGACCTGGTCCGGGCCTGGTCAGTGCAGTCGGATGCTCCAATTTACAGGAAGCGCTGCGTCCTTGGCGCAGTTCTGGCTGTCCTGGGTGAAATATGATAAATGTCAGAGTGGACTTCCCTTGATGAAACTGTGTCTAGGTTTTCTTTTGGCCTCACTCGTGGTGCGCCCCTCTTATGTACTCCCCCTGGCCACAGCTGCCTGCAGGATGAGTTCTGAGGAGCCCTGGAAGCTGAGCAGAGGCTGTCCCGGCCCAGGACCCCAGCGGCCTCCCCAGCAGTGGATGAGGCCCCAGAGGAGCAGCTCGCAGCGGGCACTGTGGCTGGGCTGGGCTCCCTCCTCCCTCGTGGATGGCCAGTCCTTTACCTTGCCTCTGTACAGAGAATTCACTGGATCTTGACTGAGAAGGGCAACTGTCCTTACAGAATGCTTGGCAGGGACATACAGAACGTGATATGTGGCTGAACTCTGAAACGGGAGTGTGAAAATGTACCAGACAAAAAAATGCACATAGTATAAGTTTAATTATAAAATGTCAGAGTATACACAAAGCGGAGGCACAAGGGGTACAGTCATGTGTGGTAAAATTCAACAAACAAGAAACAAACAAAAAAACTCAAGAAAGCAATCAGCACTGGCATTAAAAGCCCAATGCTCAGGAGCACACGAAGATGGGGAATAACTGGAAATGGTCCTTTCCAGCAGGTTTATTTAGCTTACAAGTGTCCATTTTGTTATTTTACTTTTTTTTTTTTTTTTTTTTTTTTTTTTTTTTTTTTTTTTTTTTTTTTTTTTTTTTTTTTTTTTTTTGTGGGACTAGAGTTCGAACTCATGACCTTGCACTTGCCAGTCAGGCACCTGTGCCACGGAGCTATTTCCCAAGCCCCTCATTTTGTTATTTTACACCACATATTTATGTTTTGTGTTGTTTGTCTGAGAAAGGGTCTCACTATTCATATTCAGGTCAGGCCGGCTTTGAACTCGTCATGTAGCTCATGTTGGCCTTGAACTCACAGCAATCCTCCTGCCTCAGCGCCTGGAGAGCTGGGATTACAGGCATGTGCGCCACGCCTGGCTAATGTTTCTAAAAGCAGGAAGGAGATCAAGAGGTGAGCAGAGGAGGGTCAGAGGAAGGGATGAACAAGGAATTAATACATTATGACAGCGGGGAAATACCTCCGCAGAATAAGTGCTGGCCTGCAAACGCAGGGTCCTCAGTTCAATCCCTGAGACCACACACCAAAAAAACGATGTGTTATTTCCACCTGCGAGCTCCATACAAGGACTGGAAATATGTACTACACACATATGCAGATACACATAAAGTAGTTGTGCTTTACAATATAAACTGGAGTACATTTCCTAGAACTGGGGTTAGCTTGGAACTTCCCAACGAGTGTGTTAGGGAGAGACCCTCCCAGGCTGGGGCAGCCGGGAGGGCCCTGACCTCCCCGGGAACTGCCCTGTTCTCCTGAGGCCCCACCTCCAAGCGACTGAACAGATGTTTCTCTGCTTGTGACGTGGTTAGAACCGGAAGTCCTGTGTTAGACTTGATGTTCTGACAATGAAAGATAAGCTATCGCTATGCTAAGCTGTGCTTAGTCGTCACATTTAGTTTTCAACTTCCAAGTAAGATTCTATAATTACAGAATAAAAGTTGCCTGTTGTTCTTGTTTAGTTCACAAGGAGATGGAAAAGACGCGATGTCTACACGCGCGTACTTATACACACACGTAATCCCGTAATCTCACGCTTTTATTTTCAGTGTCTCCCGGTAGGTCAGCAGGGCCTGTCCTCCAGGGCCGCCTAGGCCACCTCTCGAAGCGTCCCTGCCGCAGCCTGCACCGTGAAGGCTGCGATGGAAATCTGTCTCTTCACTTCCGCCCAGGCCTTGGAAGGGTCTGCTTTGCTTCTAATATCAAAGAGAGCATCATAGATTCCCGGGAAAGACTCGCCTGCGTACTTGTTGTGGCTGCTCGGGGCATAGATGACATGCCTGGCGATAGAACCGTTCCCCATTAGTTAGTGGCAGGAATAAACAAGAGAAAAACCAGAGCACTCTCATCCTGGGTGACACATTCCTAACCCAGGATCTGAATAAACCACTTGTCAGTGGACCTTCTCAGTTCAATAATCTCCAAAAACTCGTCTAGGTTCTTAGGTTGCACCTTTAGGTTAAATGAATAATTCAGTGACATTAACAGCTGCTTACCTAGTATGATCATGCTTGGTGTTGAAGAATTAACTTATTTGAAAAGACAAGAATTTTGAGAAGTGTAAGGCTTGATCTTGCTTTCTTTTTTTTTTTTTTTTTTGGTCTTTTTGAGACAGGGTCTCGCTAGGCAGTGCAGTTCAGGCTGGCCTTGAGCTCACTTTGGTAGCCCAGACTGGTCCTCGAACTCGCACTGATCCTCCTGCCTCAGCCTCCCAAGTGCTGGGATTACAGGCGTGCGCCACCACGCTCGGCTCCTTTTTTGTTTTTATGTATTTGGTACAAGGTCTCCCTACCCAGCTCGGAATCGGAGTGACCCTCCTGTTTTCAGCCTTCCCAGCGCTGGAGTACAGGCGCGCACCACCACGCCCACACTGGGTGGCTGGCTGGGGAGCCTAGGGCCGGGGCCAGCGTGGGATGTGGTGTTGGGTTTGACCCTGGTCCCTGTGTTTGCCCAAGCAGGCGCTTAGCCTGCTGAGCTTTCTCATCTGTCCTTTTTGTTCTGTTTTGTTGTTGTTGGTTTTTACTTTTGTTTTGGTGGCACTGGAACTTAAGCACAGGTCTGAGTGCCCTGGCCTAGCGTTCACCGAGCTGCAGCCACAATGTTTTAAATACTCAATAGAGTTTACAAAGTTGATACCAGTATTTTACAGTGAAGGAGACTGTGGTCTGAGAAGTTAAATGATTAAAGTTTTTGCTGCAGCGCGATCTCCCAGTAAGTGCGGACTCCAGTCGCCCCTGAAGACGTCACTGGGGTCACCACGTTCTGCGCACAGGCAGCCGACCTCCCCAGCCTTCTTTTTTTTTTTTTTTTTTAAATTTTTATTTATTTATTTATTTATTTATTTATTTATTTATTTATTTATTTTCTTGTTTCAGAACCTTTGTTTGTTTATTCACTCATTTTTATGGCCGGCTCAGCCCGCCTAGAGAGCAGGGCTGGCACAGCATGTGGTGCCGAGGATCGAACTGCGGTCCCTGAAGCCACCTAAGCTTTCCCAGGCAGGCACTTTAGACCACTGAGCCATCCCGCCGGGGCCCAGCCTTCTATCTCCCTAGGAAACGGGCGCGGTAGCAGGTGCTGTTGCTTAGCGAGTGAGTGCGGAAGCCCTGAAGACAAATCCAGGGCACTCCAGCAGATGGGGCAAGAGGCTGCTTGGTTCACAGGCAAGCCACCCTCAGGAGTGCCAGGAGGAGTGCGAGGCTCAGGAGCGCTGCTGCGGCACCCGTCCTCCAGCCTGCATGGCTGCCTGCCCCCTTGCCAGCCCTTGCGTTTCCCTACAAAGAAAGGTGGGGGTGTTTCTGGCTGCCCGATGTACTCACTGTTACTTTTAATAATAAATATATATTTCATATTACAATACTCATAAGGAGATTTACCATTGTTTGCAAGTAAACTCATGTATAGATAAAACCAAAATATAAAAATGATTTAATATTTGGCTGATAGGATTGGAGAAACTCGTGTTTCCTGCTAAGCCCTTTTCAATTTCTGCATCTGCTAAATTAATTAATCAATTAATCAATTAACTCCTAGTGACCCTCCTGTATTTAGCCTCCCCAGTGCTGGGATCACAGGCACACCCCGCCATGCCTGGACAGAGGCCAGCGCAGCATGCCTGGTGCGGCGTGTGGTGCAGTAGATTAAGCCCCATCCCCGTGCTCGCCTCTGCAGGCACTTCAGCCACTGAGCTATGTCGCTGGCCCTTAAAATTTTTCTTTTGTAATCAGAGATGAAAAACTATGCTAGAAAGATATGGGCAGATCATATTATATTACATGAAATATGTTTATCATAAAATTTACTTTTAAATTGTCTATTTGTGTGAAGGAAATCAATTATGGCATATTTTCCACAGTGCAAACGCATTTTTAAATGATACTAGAACAATGAGTCTGATTCATTTTTCTTACCTATAGAAAGGCCTGTCTGGTAGCCCTAAAGGATCTATGAATGCTCGCTCCAGAAACATCAGTTGATCATTCATAATTCTCAACAATACTGGGCTAAAAAATAAATACAATGATTACAACTTCAGGTCAATTTGTACCCTACACAGAAAATTACAAATCAGCAAAAATAACCATAGGATATATAATTATCACATTTTAAAAAATCTTATAGAACATTATTGTACAGAGCCTTGGGAAACAAGTGTTATGGCAGTGGAAAACATAGTATACTTTATGTATGCTGAAATAGAAATGATTAACCCAGGTGCATAAGAGATCCTGATAATCTCATAGGCAATATTAGTACTGGGCTGAGCCAATCTCTCTCCTTTCTTTTCTTTTCTTTTCTTTTTTTTTTGTCTTTTTGAGACAGTGTCTCGCTATGCAGTTCAGGCTGGCCTTGAGCTCACTTTTGTAGCCCAGGCTGGTCTTGAACTCACACCGAGATCCTCCTGTCTCAGCCTCCCGAGTGCTGGGATTACAGGCGTGAGCCACCACGCCTGGAAAGTCATATTTAGCTTCCTGGAAAGTCATATTTAGCAAATGACCAACAGTATTCTTCTTAAACCTGTTACAAATATAAGCAATGACATTTATTCTGCCCCCCCCCCGCCTTTTTTTTTCTTTTTGAGATAGGGTCTTGCTATGCAATTCAGGCTGGCCTTGAGCTCACTTTTGTAGCCCAGGCTGGTCTTGAACTCACACTGATCCTCCTGCGTCAGCCTCCCAAGAACTCGCATTGATCCTCCTGCGTCAGCCTCCCAAGAACTTGCACTGATCCTCCTGCCTCAGCCTCCCAAGAACTCGCACTGATCCTCCTGCCTCAGCCTCCCAAGAACTCGCACTGATCCTCCTGCCTCAGCCTCCCAAGTACTGGGATTTCAGGTGTGTGCCACCACGCCCGGCTCAATGTGTGATTTTTAATCTTCAGAACAGTCCTCCAAACTGCACAGGGCAATAACTTCACCTCATGAACAACTAAGGCCGAGGTGGTAATCAACTTAGCCAACTTCACAGATGTAAAGTTTTAGAGTAAAGTAAGAGGTAAATATTCTGCTTTTAATTGTACTATGTTGACAAAAGGAAAGCAGGAAATAACTACAGACCTCAGAGCTTACAGCTGAGCTCCACATATTTTTTTTTTCTTTCCTCTAAGGCAGCTTCTCAGGAAGTATTCCAGGCTGGCCTGGCCCCAGAACCCCTTTTCCTCAGGCCTTTCAAGTAAACTACCTCAACAATGGCGTATTTAGCATCATGTGCCCGTGTGCGTGGCCCAGGCTGTCCGCTAGCAGCTAACAAAACAGAGGACGGAAAGATAATTTCAGGAAGTAACTATCGGCTTCTGAATCAAATTCAGGAAGCACTGCTACAGGAGAAGTAGCCACAGGCCACATCCACGGAAACGCGCCTGCCCGCACACACGCTCATGCACACACCCCTTTCTTTTTCCCGACTCCAACCCTCTCTTCTTCCTCCCTCCTTCGTATTTCTCTGACTCTGCCTCTGCCTCTGTCCCTTTGGACTTTTGATTTTGAGGCTACCGTTTATGCATGGAGCAGAGTTCTGAAGTAAAGCAAGATGTACATGCTTAAAGAGACAGGAGGGTGGACCCGCCCCAAGTGGTACTTTTTACTTTTCTTTGTATGTATGTATGTGTGTGTATGTATGTATGTATGTATGTATGTGTGTGTGTATTTTTGCGGGACTGGGGATTGAACTCAGGTCCATGTGCTTTGCCAGGCAAGTGCTTATTCTTCTGAGCTATCTCCCCAGTGCCCTTTCTTTGTCTGAGGCAGCCACAGGTGCCTGGTTGCCGTGGGAGCCTCTGCACCCCTTCTCCAGCCTTGCTGGCCTGTTGGGCCAAACAAGTGGGGCACGCGGGACCAGATCTGGCTGGACCACAACTGTCATCCTGATGAGCCGAGCCTGGCAGAGCTCTACCTTGGGCACTCTCTGGAGACTGGGTATCTACGGTTCCATAGCAAGTATAGAACTCATGGACGCTTGGACCAGACTGACATCTCCTTAGTATGGTCATGTTTTCCTTTTGACCTTCAAATTATGTTCACAGGATGGTTTATACTTAGGATCTTAGACAGAAGCAAGCCTAAATTTTAACACTTTTTTTAAGAATTATTTTATTTTATTTTATTTATTTACTTATTTCTTTTTTGGTCTTTTTGAGACAGGGTCTCGCTATGCAGTTGAGGCTGTTCCTGAGCTCACTTTTGTAGCCCAGGCTAGTCTCGAACTCACACCAATCCTCCTGCCTCAGCCTCCCAAGTGCTGGGATTACAGGCGTGAGCCACCACGCCCGGCTAAAGTATATTATTTTTGCTTTTTTTTTTTTTTTTTTTTTGG
>PVJA010042889.1:0-17089 GCA_004027025.1 Myocastor coypus | reverse complement strand
AAGAGGGAGAGGGAGATGGGGAGAGAGGGAGAGAGAGAGAGGGAGGGAGAGAGAGAGAGAGAGAGAGAGAGAGAGAGAGAGAGAGAGAGAGAGGTTTGTCATCTGTTCCATAATTCTACTGAAGGACTGAAAGAAAATAAAAAAGGAATCTGTGGGGTGAACCCTGCTCAGGTTCCCCTCTTGTCCCCTCTCTCAGACAGGAGCTTTCTTTCCCCAATAAATATATTTTGCTCATTAAAAAAAAAAAAAAAAAAAAGACTCTGTGTACATATTGAGTCCTGAATGCTCCAGCAGCCCGAAAATCTCTGGGCATCTATGCACTCACATCCAATAACAGCAAAGGCTGGGTCTGCCTTCCCTCACGTGTGGAATCTGGGAAGCTGCTGGGATACTGCTTAGCACCTGCTGATCCACCAGACTGTGAGGGGCAACATAGAGAGCGGGTTCCGTCAGAAGCATTTATGGGTTGCTTACTTTCTGAAAGAGGCAGCTACGTTTAGGAGCTAGGTTCTGACTGTGCCTAAACTGAGATTGATCAGCCACGTGGGACACACACTGATTTGATTACATTTATTGTTGGACATAAAACTTATCCTGTGCACACTGCCCCAGGGAAGGCATTGTTTCTTTTTTTTTTTTTTTTTTTTTAATTTTATTTATTTATTTTTCTTGTTTTAGAACCTTTGTTTGTTTATTCACTCATTTTTATGGCCGGCTCAGCCCGCCCCGAGGGCAGGACTAGCGCAGCATGTGGTGCCGGGGATCGAACCGCAGTCCCTGAATCTGCTCAAGCTTTCCCAAGCAGGCACTTTAGACTACTGGGCCATCCTGCCGGGCCCTGAGGGCATTGTTTCAGTGATGTCACAGAATCCACAGATTCCACTGCTGAGCAGCTTGCAGCATGGGAGATGGGCTAGGTCTCACTGATTTCTATAGAACACCGTTAGGGTGTCCCACTGGGGCCAGCCTCAGTACAGAAACTGCGCCATGGACAAGCACATTAAATTCACAAAGGAGCCTGTAGCTGTAGGACTGTTGTTTTGAATGGGGCAAGTGAATCATGCATAGAAGTGAAACAGTCTGAAAGGGAAAACTTAGCCAAAGGTTTGGAATATACTTAATAAAAGGAGCCAGTGATATGGATCAGCAGTCTAAAGCTCCTGCTTAGGCAAGCTTAGGAACTGCAGGGACCGCGGTTCAATCTCTGGCACCACATGCTGCACCAGCCTCATCCCCAGGGCAGGCTAAGCTGGCCATAATGAGAAAGAAAGAAAGAAAGAAAGAAAGAAAGAAAGAAAGAAAGAAAGAAAGAAAGAAAGAAAGAAAGAAAGAAGCCAAGGGGAATTTTATTCATTTGGTATAAAGTGGTCTGGGAAATCCAGCGTACATTGAAGCAAAATAATCCAAGCATATTTTATGGCAATGGCGCAGAAATCTGTCACTGTGGGAAAAGTAGCAAGACCATGGTTCTACTGGGGATTCTGCTTTTTGTGCAACTCTTAATCTTTCTTCTCTACCAAATCTCTACTTAAGCCTGCAGGTAGGTGGTGGTATTCATATCATACACAGCAAATTTCATCTTAATCAAGAATTCTGTCAACAACTTAAGGATTAAATAATGAAGAGACAGCAAGCAGAAAAGCTAGGAAACATGGCAGGGGCAAAACCATGCACTTATACACACAGGGTGATTCAGACAATGGTCCTGAGAACCTCCAACACGTTTTTTAAACTAGCAGCTAATTGGTGAAATTCTCACCCTCACTATACATGTTGATATCTGCGAAGTAAGCAACTACACTGAGGATCACATTGTGCAACACTAAAGCCATGCTTGGAATGCCTGTCATTCTGGTCTTTTAGATGCATGCTGCTTCTAATGTCATTTCAATTATTGCTATACTCTCTCTCAAGTAAATATTTGTGTAGAAAACAAAGGATAAGAAAAGACAATAAGAGACAAAAGAAAAAAGTGCCATAGGATTGACCTGCTACAATTTTGTATATGGTTAGATTTCTAAATTTCTGTGTAAAATTTTGTAATTATTTTTTTATCACTTTCTATAGATTAGAATAGCAATGACTAATGGAAAATATCAGTTCCATGTTAAGTCTAAGGCATTTGACATTCAGAAAGACAGTGATGTTAAGCTCAAGTGCCTATGATATAGGGTAATAATATCACTAAGCTTCTCTTCTGGAGGGTTAACAACTTAAATTTGCAGACCAAAAAATTAGAGAACAAGAAGGACTACAAAAACAGCCAATATTTTGGTCCTAGCCCCTCTAGGTCAGTGAGGACTTAGGACGTAAGAGAACCTGTAACATCCTATTACTATAACATCCTATTACTCAGTGGTGTTCCAAATTTTCTGTTCAAGGAGATGATAGGGCCACAGATGAAAGGGACCAATGATGTATAGTGTGCCTAAGGAAAGTCACCTAGAGAGAAAACATTCTCTCAGTCTTTCACAGAGAGCAAATTGGCCAAGCAATGGCCATGACTCATTCAGATCGCTGATGCTGATAAAAGATTTATAAAATGCTATATGTAGTTTCAGGCTAAGTCCTGAGGGGATTTGACTGACCTTGTCAGATATAAAAGTTACATTTCTTTTTGTTACATAGGTCTTGCTTTAGTTGGTCTTAATCATCCGGCATAAAAGTTTAACCATGAGATATAAAACATAAAACCATATTAACATGCTGAGCTCTAGAAGGCTCAGGTCAACAGCTTCCAATGCTGCAAGTTCTGCTGATAACCTGCTCCTATTATAGACTATTGGAACAACTACTTTCTCTTAGTTCAATGAGAAGAAATACTTGTACTAATAATGCTTATAAGAGTTATCATGTCTGGCCCGGCAGGATGGCTCAGTGGTCTAAAGCACCTGCTTAGGAAAGCTTAGGCAGATGCAGGGACCGCGGTTCAATCCCTAGCACTACATGCTGTGCTAGCTCTTCCCTCAAAGCAGGCTGAGCCAGCCTTAAAAATAAATAAATAAACAAACAAAAAAAAGATGTCGCTTTAAAAAAAAAAAAAGAGTTATCATGTCTGCATCTTGTACTCTGAATAACTACCGTGAACACAGCAATATGCATTATATTAATTATTGTGGCTGTCCTGCTGATGTGTTTTGAAATTTTTTTTTTTTTTTAAAGCAGATTTCTGAGGAAATTCTGAGGAATTTCTTTTCCAATTCAGGAGTCCCCTGTATCAGTGGTCAACTGATTCTCACTCCCTAATTCAGAACCTTTCGTTCACTTTCTGTTCTCTGCGTCACCCTCTCCCCACCCCCCTATCACCTTCCCTCATCCCCTGGTGTCAGCGATGGGGCCCCATCACCTGCACATTTCTTGTGCCTTGGTTGCTGCTTATGCAGCTGGGGCTCCAGCTCCTCATCCCTGCAACGGGCTGCTGTGGAGTCCCTGAGTTTGTCATTTTCAATAACATCTACCTTTGTCTAAATCACAGTAGTCATTGGCTCTCTCTTCTTAGCTACTCTAATTTGTATTTTTATAAAATAAGAGAAAATATAAAAGTAATAATTGGTGAAGATTATTTTTGCCCTTTCCACAAGTTGAAAACTATGCCAGTTACAGTATGGGAAATCACTGTGCTGTACTTTGAGAGAATGAAAAATAGAACAGCTATAAGGTCTGAACTGTACGGGTCTATAAATGTTCTAAAGGAAATTAAATGCAATATTTTCCATGTCTACCACATCATTGCTGGGAGGAGCCAGGAATGAGAAAATTTTTTTTTTTAAATAAAGCCCTTTATAATTATTTCATTAGTAATTTGAGGTCAATTGATTTTAGCAGCATAAGTAAATGACATCAAATTTGATGTCAAACCACTTGCTATGGTTTTGTTCAAGCAAAATAATGTAGATCTTTATAGTTTATAGCTAAAGGGTGGCTTTCTGTATAAAAAGCCTGCCATTCAAGAAATGATTCAGGTGTGATAAAAAAGAAAATGTATTTAACCTTTTAATGATAGTTCATCATGTATTGAAGTCAAATAAAATATGCTATAAATAAATACCCATCATTGCTTATCAAATATATGTTATAAACACAAAAAACCTATAAAACTTAGAGTCTACTTAAGTTCCCAGACACGTTCTGCTAACAATCCCCAGGATGGAAACCCACGGGTGGGTGAAGCGCGAGAAAGTGCGGGCACCACAGCTGAGGCGGTCTCTGGGGCTGGCGAAGGGGCCAGGGCAGAGCCCTACCTAAGAGGAGCAGCTTCACCGTCCTGGCGTCGCGCTCCGCGTCCTCCTGCAGCCTCCTCTCCAGTTCCCTGGACCTCTTGGCCGACTCCCTGCCCTCGGCGCTGACCCCGCTCCCCATCCTGCCC
Organism: Myocastor coypus; assembly: GCA_004027025.1. Taxonomy (NCBI): domain Eukaryota; kingdom Metazoa; phylum Chordata; class Mammalia; order Rodentia; family Myocastoridae; genus Myocastor; species Myocastor coypus. The sequence goes on along the minus strand of PVJA010042889.1, from coordinate 12,723 downwards.
GGTCGCTTGTCACGTCTGGCCCCAGGGTCCAGAGCCGACCTGCTGAAGTAGCTAGCGTCGTCACTGCCCTGGCCACCAGGACCCTGCTTTGCCTGAGGAGAGGCTGGCTTTCCCAGCTGTCATCTGACCCAAGAGTGAAACCCAGCCCTGGGATGGAGGCTGAAGAGGAAATTCATTTTGCTTTCAAATTAAATAGTCGCTTCTGGCACATCTTCAAAAACACCCTTGTCTGCCCCAAAGAACAGCCAGAATAACCTACAGGGCCATCAGAATCTATGTTGCTAGGATGACGAGCAACTCAAAATGGCCTAACGGCCCATCTTTACCAGTGCAGTTGCAAGTTATTATTACTAACGGCGTCTTACCTTCAGTTATGTGGCTCTTGAGTTCTTCCTACGCACACCTACGACGCCCTCCTATTTGGATTTTGCTTACGTTGATGGGCTGCCTATGCTTGGAGCATGACAGAAGTATGGGACGCTTTCAGTACATCAGTGAGCTGGAAAAACCTTTTTTAAAGAAATGGGAACTAACTTACATAGTTCTCATACGTGTTCTGTTGCCGCCAACATAGAATCCAAGACAGCTTTCTTAAACTATTGATTTTAGTCTCATTGGAGCCATCTTTACAAATTGAGCTTTTACTGCCCCTGAAAAAGTCAGTCCATCAGCACTAATTGAAGACCACCTGAGTGCAGGTGCTGACTGCGCTGTGCCCCTCTAGGAAGCACTTTGGCTTTCTAGGGCCACTGAGTGGCATCTGCTGAGGGCGGGAGCTCGCATTCCCATGCTCCCCACCTCCTGCCCAACATACAAAAGCCACACACTCCTTGCAAAGCTGCAGGATTCTGGGATGAGGTATTGCGGGTCACAGTTTGATTTCTATGAAGCATAAAGTGCTTAGCGGGTAGGTAATCCATATTTTCCTCTTAAACAGAGTCGTTTGCCCTGGCGGAAGGCAGGTCCTTCCCGTACACTTTGGAATCTGTGAACTTGCACGGGGAACGCTAGGATATAGTCAGTCGTCACCTGCCAGGGCTTCTCATGTGGGTCGCACACGATGTTTGAACAGGTGAAATTTTTGAATATTGCTACAACGAGGAAGTAAGCTGCCAGATTAAACACATATTTCTTCTTTGTTTACTTTCACTCAGTAAAAATGCTGGGCTGAAGATACATAAACATAGTCAAAGCATCCTGGATTTTATCTCCATAAATAAAAAGTCATATTTTAATAGCCTAAACATTTGGAAAGGTACGTATGCAAAGATCTGTGCAAATTAGGTGGTATAACTTTTACAATGCAAAGATCCTGTTCCAAGCCCAGAGCTTCACACGGCCCTGCCCAGGCTTGGAGACAAAGCCCACTCCGAAGGTTAGACTTGGCACCTTGAGCCACCCCTTGGGCATTCCTTCTATATAGAAACTGATTCTACGCAGCACCCCGAGCACTCAGCATTCTTACTTGTGCAGCAGCAGCAATGGCTGATGGGAAAGACTATGTAATCGCATCGAAGAACATCTGAGTAGGGACGCACGCTGGCGCTGGGTGGGCATGTGCTTCCAGAAGCTTCCTAGCTGAGTCACCAACTGCAGTTGACCAACTATTTAGCCCAGTTTGGAGCCAAGGCAGACAGTGTATGCAGCGTGTGAAGGCGGAGGACGCGCGCGTTTCTGAGCAAGGAGCACCTTCACTCATCCACTCTCCAGCTTGCGGTGTTATTTTTCCATGAAAGACTACCATAATCCTAGTGTAGAATTCCAGGCTTGTCTGTGTTACGGGAAGGGGATCTTGGAGAGAGGAAGGCTCTTTCCAGGTGTGCCCTCTCCCCAGGGGCCTAGACGCCGCATCTCCAATGAGTCCCGGATGTTAGCAGTCACTAGTCAGCTTTGCACCACTTAGGAATGTAGGTTTCTGAAACTCTAGACACGACCGAAGTCTACATGCTTAGAGTATGACAAAAGAATGGGAAGCGTTTGGTGAGCTGCATAAAAACCTTTTTTAAAGAAATGGGAAATAACCTATATAGTTCTTATACGTGTTCTGTTGCCAGAAACATAGACTCCAATACAGTTTTCTTAAATTATTAATTTTGGAGAATGGCTTTAGCAAAGCCACCTGCCCGGAGCTTGGGGATCCACAGAATTTGGCAAGATACTTGCCAAAAGAAATGGTAAAAATCATATTTTGCTGACAATGTGATAAAGACCCAGAGCCATTTATTTCTTGTCTTTGCTTGGCATCATACCAGATCTGCTTCAGCACGCTCCCTGTTTTATTTTATTATTTTAATTTAACTTATCTTTTTGTTTATTTATATTTTTAGCACAGAGTCTACAGGGTCTCCCTACACAGATCAGACTCTTAGCGATCCTCCTGTTTTCAGCCTTCTTGGTCCTGAGGTCACAGGTCGCGCCACCACGCCCAGTCTCAGCCACCATCTCAGCGTGCCCTGGGGGTGGGGCCACCTCAGCTTCGGATCTAGATGATTATGAGAAACAGCCCACGGAAGGCTCCGCGCTAGCTTCCGGCTGCATAGAAACAGCGCTGCCACTCAGGCCCAAGTTCTGACTTCGCTCCCTCAGGAAAGGCAGAAGCAGGCTTGCACTCTCTGTTCAACCTTGCTGCAGAGGGTCGGGGCTCAGAACGCGCTAACAGGAGACGTGAAAATAAGTCAGATGTGAGGGCCGGAAGTAGGCTTGATAGTAAGCTCACAAAACTTAATGAAGATGCCCAAAATGCCGTCATACTAGGCTGTACATATCAAGAGGGATTGCTCTGTGTACACACAGGCACACGCACACACACACACACACACACACACACACACACACACACACATATGTGTATGCACAAGTCCATTCATACACACACAAAATACAGAAGAAAATGTGGTGGAGTCCTGCAGCCTTGTATAATTATTGAGAGTGGTTTCACTGAACTCACCATATCAGCCCACAGGGTGGCATCTTCCTTTGACAAGAGCCTGGGTAAGGCCAAAAGTTGAGCTGAGACTGAGCAGTTGAACACAAGTAACAAACCTGTAAGACCTGAAATCACTGAAATGCTGAAAACCTGAGGCCTGTAAATTATTTCCTTCTTGCTGTACTCGGAGAATGTCTCCATGGACGCTTCCAAGGGGCCCTGGGTTGTGAAAATCTTGAATAGTCACTACCTTGTGTTTCTAGTCTGACCCAGAACGGAGCTAATCTGCTGTTAATCATGGACTCCATCTCCTGAGCTTCTTATTCTCTGGTCAGTACACTTTCTGCTAAATATCTCCACTAGTTCTTTACCTCCATGTATAAGCACAGAAGAAAATTGTGTTTATTGAATTAAGTACTGAATGGTGGGTAGTCAATATGACATCAGTTTTTCACTTTTCCCGGAAATGCGTCATTACTTTTTTCTACTGGGAGAATGTTGTGTTCTCAGAGAGACCTCTCAACAGTATGAACCACTTGGGTCCAACAGACAACGAGCTGATCTTTCTGGGGCTGGTCCTCCTGCCTGGCTCCTGTGAGTGGCTTTTGTGGCCCAGGTCCTGCTGAAAATGACCAAGATGGGCTGGCATCTATGTTAGTCTTTCTCTGGTTTCCACATTCTCTGAGATGTGTTGCTTTTAGGCCCTGTGTCCCCAGGGGCTGCAGTCCTGGTGCCTTGGTGATGGCCTTGATCTTGCCTGGCCCCCTGGTGCTGGAGGGTAAGAGTCCTCCTTTGCTAATGGTACCCAAATGTGCAATCTGGGAGCTTGAGCTCGGTCTTCGCTCCAGAGAGCTCGTGCCTCCGGGCTTCCTAAGAGCACTGCCTGGTCCTGAGGGAGAAGCACAACGCTGGCTGTTGCAAGCCCACGCATTCAGCTCACACACACAACAGCAGGCAACCACTGTTGTTAATAGGTGCAGCTCACGCACGCTTTACTCTTCCGAGTGGATTTCCACCTGCACTTAGTCTACATACTCTTCCGTGTCTATTGTAAGATGTTTTCACGTCGCCTTTGCATGATGCACCAACTCCGATCCACTTTCTCTTCAGTTGCGTCGATTCTGGTTATTGCAATGGTTCCTAATTAAGTATCTGGACTCTACCCTGTCTCTGGTCCCTGCCTAACTGTGCCAGGGTCCCCAAATGCCACATTAACTATTATCCTTTCTTTTTTAATTGAGAAAACAAGTAGGTCCCACAGATTAATGCTGTCCTCTATGTCACTATTATCTGCATCCACTAACAGTTTAGTTAGCACTGCCCAAAATGTGTATTGTGGAATAAGGGAGCGGCCAAGTAGAAGTGGCGTTTCCAGGAAAGAGATCTGCTGGTCTGTGGCGATGAGCTGGAGGACCAGAGAAAGGCAGGGAATCGAGGCAGGCTATGGGCACCCAGGACGATGAAAGCCTTAGGGAACAGGGCTGAGGAAAAACGTGCTGGAGGTCAGAAACTTAAGGACAATCAAGCAACAGAAATAGCAGCAGTGAACAGGAAAAGGGAGCTAGGTGCGCAGAATGGGAGGTGGGAGCTTGGCAGAACGGAAGAAGGACCCACCGACCACGCTACAGCTTCCGAGCTGCCCGTGGGGTCAGAGGGCTCGGGCTCAGCTCCGGCCTTTACCAGTTGTGATTCTCCATAACCAGCTAGGCGTACCTGTGGAATGAAAGTACCGGAGAACTCACCGTGGAGTTGTTATGCTGCAGAACAGCGACGTAGCTTCTATCTAAGGAAGATAACAATGGTGCCAGCGAACAAGGGCAGGGGAAAACACACTAGGAAGAGGAGACGTGATGGACTAGCGTTTGATGTTTAGTCTTCTATAAAAATCCCTTGAGAAAACATCACAGGTCCATAAAAATCCACACCTGCCACTCATTAATCCATTCTCTACTTTGAAATGGGGACTATTTTGAAGTTTGAAGAGGAAATCAAGGGCTAGGATGTTACTACGTTGTAAGCGTTAGCACGCATGCCCCTTCCACCCTGAGATCAGCCCATGGGGACTCTAGAACACGGCGAGTTTCCCAGCCTGCTTCTTGGGCCTCTGCATTATACGGCCACAGGTGTTTTCTGAGCCCGCTGCAGCACAGCCTCTGGTCACGGAGGCCTGGCGTCCTCACTGCGCGGGGGAGCTGTCACATCTCATCACATGTCCTTCATCTCTCTGATGCTTCCTTCAAAGTCTCCTGGGAGGGGCCCAGCGGGATGGCTCAGTGGTCTAAAGCGCCTGCTTAGGAAAGCTTAGGCAGCTGCAGGGACCGCGGTTCGATCCTCAGCACCGCATGCTGCGCCAGCCCTGCCCTCAGGGCAGGCTGAGACAGCCATAAAAATAAATAAATGAACAAACAAAAGTTCTGAAACAAGAAAAAAAAAAAAAAAAAAAAAAGTCTCCTGGGAGCTTTTCGTGTTCATCAACACAAATGTCTGGCCTTGGCATGTGAAGTATCTTCAGAAACCCCACATGTGGCCCGGAGACCAGGATGCAGTGGTTTCAAAGCAGAAAAGATGTGCTGCATTGGTTAGAACTCTTTGGAGAGCAAGCCGGGAGCAAGCTGTTCGCGGGCTTGAATCTGCAGTATGTTTTCTGTTGAGGCCTAACAGGCTGGCTCCCGTGCAGCCTAGGTAAGAGTCGGGCTGGTTTCCTCACATTTATCTTCAGCAAGTACTGTAATCCCAGGCTCTTCCCTCATAAGTGGTCATGAGCCATTGACAGAATGAGGAGCCTTTGCCGTCCCCCTTTTAAAAGAGGGTCATTCTCATGTGCATGGCACCCAGCCACTGTCCTCCCGATCTCATCTCCTGAGGAGTGCACTTTCTTGCTGCCTTCAGGGGCCTCCAATTTCTCATTTCCAGGGAGCATGCTTCCTCAGGCCCTCCCCTGAACAGAGGGCTCGAGCTGGGCCCCTTACATGATTTAAGGATTGAAGCTGCAAGGCTCTTGTTTGTGAGCATTCTGGGGTAGCAGAAAGCCAGGCAGAACTCCCTGAGGTTAATAAGTCTGCTGATTTAATAAATGAAGATCTTAAACTCTTGTCACAAAAGAATGAACCAACATCTGAGACAATACCAGAACAGGACACTTGTTTAAAACAATGGAGTTGGTTTTGGTCCTATCTCAGCTTGGGCTGTGATAGCATTCAACCAAACAGCCCTTGCTGAGGGTGTCTCCCTCCAGGGATCTAGGTCAGGCTTCCTAGACTTTCCCAGGAGTCTCCCATCATGAATCTCAGGCCAAGCCACACCAGCCTGAGACCTGTGAACTATTCCCTTTCCGGAGCGGCCGGTGAGCCCATCAGTTCCTGCTGGGAACGCCCCTGGGCTGCAGCATTCTCCTTATGTGCATCAGGCCATGCACGAGGTGCAGGCTTCGCCGGGGGTGCTCTGCACCCCACGAGCACCTCAGATCCAGAGTGAGCTGCAGGCCACACAGCTGCAGAGGTGCCTGAAGCAGTGACCCCCTGTGACCATGGCAATGCCACTTCTCTGCTCGATTCTGGCACTTCCCACTCGGGGGAGAGGACAGGAAGTGCCTGTCAGGAGCCTCCTTCCCACAGATCCTTGTGGTGGGCTCCCAGGGCACGTGGGTCCCAAACAAACCGCCCAACCCCTCTCCCTCACAAGCGTGCTCTTCTCCATATTTATTTTCCAGTAGAAGAGGCTGAAACCCAGAGCCTTCACACTGAGCTATGCCCCCAGCCCTTATTAAAATTTTATTTTAAAACAGGTCTCGCTAAGGTACAAAATTGCCCAGCTGGGTTCTCACTTGCAATCCTCCTCCTGCCGCAGCTTCCTGGAGAGCTACAATTGCAGGCGTGCATCCTGCCTCGCTGCATGATACTCTATGTGCTGACAGGGGGGAGCTTTCATCCAGAAGCCCAAGGTGTCCCTGTGACTCATATTCCCACTCCCAGGGACAAGGGCACAGCCTTCATCTCTGTCTCCACACCCACTCACTCACTGGTCTCTTTCCCATCCATGTTTGCTTTGCTTTTGCTCAGACAATTATAGTACTCTGCTACTGTCCCCTAGTATCACACTGTCTATGGTCACCTGTGTTCTGTTCACCCTCAGCACACTCAGGGCACACCAGCACAGACTCCTGTGCAGGATTCTTTAACGAGCAGGGATCCCCAGAAGCTCCTCTAGGTATACCAGGGGCTCACTCTCATCTTCAGGATGGAAGAGTATTAGTTTGTATAAAGCATGACCAATGTGCAGGAGCATAAAATGGGAAAACTTTGGCTAGATTTCTCGTAATGCCACAGAATCAGAAATCAGTGACCTGAGGTTTATTCCTCTTTTTCCCTGGTGCTGAACTAACTGAACACCACTTCCTAAAACCAAAGCTCACCAGGATCCATAGCAAAAGGCTGAGCAGGTGTGAGGCTGAGCAGGAAGTGGATGGAAGGACCCTAAACAGGAGCGAGGCGTGCAGTAAACGATGGGGTCCCGCAGGTTCCAGACGCGCAGCCTCTCAGGGACTCCTGTGGCCCTCACCTAAGGATCTTACAGTTCCTCTTCTCTTCATCTTCCTTCACACAGGATGCCCCTTGAGTGAGTTCTAAGATTACGGCACCTTGGAGGGCAGTGATGCCCAGTAAGTCACAGGGGGAGGCAGTAGGAGAACTGTGCCCGTTCACGTAGGCATTGCCTCCCGGGAAGAAGGGGGCATGCACGTGTGTGTGTACACAGCCACACAACCACATGCATGCAAACGCCATCAAGCCCACATGTTCCCTCACACAGGCAGATGGAGTGCTTGCTGGGCCTGTCTTCAGTTCGCCTCACCCTGATACCCAGCGCCTGCCACTGGGCTCCGGTCTCTGGTCCCCCACACACTGCACCCTCTCTCCTGTTCCTACCCCGCATGTGACAGGTTTCCTGTGGACTTGATGTCAGCCTAGAACTGCCGCTTGCAGCCTTAAGATCTCCAGATCTGGGCAACTTTTCGTCATTTTCAAGTGCCAGCTTGGTGTCTTATCCTCTTACAATAAAAAAAAAGCCTTTGTACCATGTATGTTCTCTTCAACCAGTCTTGAGTTATTTTTATTGAATACACAAATTGACTTATTTTAAATTCCTTGGTCAAAATCAAGCTGAAAAATAATGAAGGACAATGTTAATAATTATTCATCTTTTTTATTTTGGGTCCTGAGACACTAGGCTGACATAAGGAAGACATTTAAAAATTTTTGAGAGATTGATTTTTGCATTAGAATGAATTTTCCTTTGGCTAAATTGGTAGAATAATTGAAATTTGAGTGTAATTCAACATAGTTCTACACTATGGGACTTGGTTTTCAACTTTCACTTTTAAATGAGTGATAACAGAACTACAGAGCTTCCTTCACTTAAGTAGAACAAACTATTCTGCTTTCATAAAATGAAGATGCAAAAATTTCAAGTCCTTGAAAAGCTATTCTTGCTCCTCTTAAACCTATAGCTTTCACCTTTTGCAGCCTAATCTCTACTGAGAGGGTAACTGGAAGTAAGAAAGATTAACTGAGTAGGGAAGAAACCTTAAGGAAGGCTTAGAGCCTTGACACATGGAATCCAAATAAACCCATATGACACACACCAGAAGGATGGCAAAGAGGAAGTGTATGTAAAGATGGCCAGTGTACCAGGGCTTCAGTCTTGGACAGAGCACCACCCATGATCATTGGAAATACATATGCCAACCCCCAACCCCAATCTCAATCCTAATCCAAACCCTAAAACCAACCTCAATACTAAACCTAAATCCAACCCCAACCCCAATATTAACCCTAATCCCAATGCTGACCCTAACTCCACACCCAACAACACTAACCCTAACCTTCATCCTCACCCCAACCCTAACCCTAAACTTAACCCTAACTTTTTACAAACCTCTGCAGCCACAGTGTTTTGTTGTAGCAGTGTCAAGGGACTGAGTTTCACTGGGTGTGCTCTAGACCTGGAATAGATTTTCAAAGACAGAATCCTGAGCAGTTGTCTAAGAGTAAAATGAAAAAAAATCTGTGTTCTGTGTGCATTCTAGTGACATTATATGATAACCACACCTCCCAACTCCTAGAAATACATTTATTTATTTGTTTGTTTGTTTTTTTTTTTTTTTTTTTTGCAGAACCAGGGATTGAACTCAGGACCCAGCACTTACCAGGCAGGCACTTGTGCCCCTGAAATATCTCCCCGGCCTCACCTAGAAATACTTTATGCATGCCCAAGTGATCAAAAATAAAGTTTATAATAATGTATTTAAGAACAGTCAAACTATTGTTATGAATGAGATTTTAGCAAAGGGAGACTTTCTTTTGAATTATCTGATTATCTTCTCTAAAAGAGTGATTATTTACATTTGAAAGTTTCTATTATTAATCTCCATAGAGAAATTATGCTTCCTTATAGATATGATATATTTTCTTCTTATCAATATAAAATGGTAAAAAGGGAAAACTGTCCCATAGAAATCCTTGGTGTTTGAAGTTTATAAGATGTCACATTTCTTTTAGGTTTTGTATTTTTGATTAGTCTAATCACTTCAAAGATATCATTAGTTTATGCTTCCCTTGAAGCACCCAGTCATTAGCAGCTGCTCTGTGACCTGGGTACCTGTGCGCCTCACCACCATGCCCTCAAGACAGTGTCACTTATTCCTTACAAGCAGAGATTGTCTTGCGTTCAGAATGTTATTTTCAATGCCTTTACCCGTGGCGATGTAGTCTATGGCATTTGTTAAATGACTGTCGCCTCCTACTATTGCCCGACTTTTATTCAGTTGTCCCTCAGCTGATGCTATGGACCCTCTTCTGTAGCTCCCAGTCTTGAGTCCAGCCTGATTCTGTGAAGGAGCGAGCCCTGCATAGGGATGTGTAGACGATGTCGTCCTACTGTCTTCAGATCCCCCCTAAATCAGACCCTGCCTGTCACCTTTCCCCACTAGCGCACTTCGAAAAGTAGCTACTTGGACACTTCCACAGAGTTGAGTCATCCAACACACTTGTTTACCTGGATATTCACGGTTATTTCCCTATTTTCATGCTTTATTCCTCAGAATTTAAAGAAGACTGTAAAATTGTAGATTTGTTTTAGAACTATAATAAGAAAGAGCTTAAGACTGACTTTGCCGAGAGTCATATTGATTTAATCCAGATCAGCTGAATCAAGCTTTTCCAATTATACAAGAATTGCTCATCAAGGGCAGATCAGGAAGGGTCAAGAAAAGCTGGCCTTGCCTTGAATTGGAAATACAGCTTTTGTCTTAGGAAAATTGTGTGTGTGTGTGTGTGTGTGTGTGTGTGTATAAACCCTTGGTTCAGCCCTTATTTCATTAATCTCTCTATAATTCATCTCTAACTTGAAAGATAAATGGCAGTGGAAGTCATAAAATTTCAATTATAATTATTGTCACGCAGCTGTGCAAGGCTTTATCTCCTGAAGTTCTGCGAGGAGTTCCTGTGTGGAGTTGTGCTATTTTTTTTTTTTTTTTTCTTTTTAAGTTTTTCCATGGTGCCTGGAACATCAAACGATCACTAAATCTTATTACAGCAATGAATAAATAGGTGAACCAACGGCCACCTTCTAAAACTATTCATTTAAATGATTTCTGGAAGGAAATTCTATTCATCTAAAAATGTATTTTCCAAGATCCTGTTAACAAGCTAGGCCATGTCACTGTGGCAGGCAGGGCTGTAGGGGATCACTCTACCAAGGGCAGCCTAGTGTGTCTTACGTCAAGGCGTCAAGGTGCTAATGATGGGGACAAGCACGCCAGTTGCAATGGTACTGTGTACAAGTTCTCTCCTGGCTGTGCGGGTGAGGCTGAGAGCTTTATGTTCGGCATGTGTCGTAGTAGGTCTATTTCACAACCTATTGCTTCTCTGAACTCCCCTTGGAGCAACAGTTTCCAGTTTAATTGTCCTACACTCACTAACCCTCACAGCCCTCAAATATGCGTAAGTAAATGCTAAAATCCTGTCTCGTGTTTCTGAAGAATGAATAACGTCACTGTGGCAGATGAGTATCGGGCCCATCTGAGAGAAACACACAGGACATCATGGAACAGGACATTTCTGTAGATAGGATTTGCGGATTCAGCTTAGGAGAATCAGGGACTCCAAAGCCGCATGCTACATTACCTTCAGCCACTTACTCATTTCCACAGAAGTCATTGTGGACAGATGAGAAAGGAAGCTTTCCTCTTTGGTGGCCCTTTGTTTTCCATATTATCCTGCAATACTATAAACAGATGAAATTTTTTCAAATAAATCCTAAATCATAATTATCTTTAAAGAATTTTCTTGAATCATATTTTTATTTCACAGTGTAAATACAGAGGAGGGCATTTGACCATCCTAGGAAAACAGGAAACTTGAAAGAATTTTTCTTTGACTATATCTGTAGCTGGCTAGGCCTGAGTTTTCTAAGACTCCACCCATTCTCAACCAGTCAAACAGAATTTTAGGACAAATGCACGATGAGCGGATGCGGTCACCTGGCTTTTGTTCAGCACTATTTTGTTCTGTTTTCTTGATTTCTGAGAATGACTTTTTGAACATAATAACATTTTTTATTTCTGTTAGTCAAATTTTCATCTGCAAAAATTTATGGAGTGGAAATTTGAGATTTTGTTATGGAGTCGTCCAAGCCCACTGTATGTGCTAAAGGCCAAAGAAAAAATCACAAAAGTCAGAAAACTGACGTGGACAAAACTCTGAGCGGGGAATATATTCTATGTCTTTTTCTTCTTTTTCTAAGTGTTTCCTAGAGTCCAAGGTGACCTTCAAATAAGTGTACTGATTTTTCTGATAGTTTTATTCACTAAATGTCAATGTTACAAATGAAGAAATGAATGAATAGATCTATTGACTCCTTCTTTCTCATTGATTCCCATTAATATCATGTTGTTCATTTTTGCATCGTCTTGCAGATGATGAATTATTTTTTCCAGAAGAAATGAATGAATAAACAGCTATTTTCTTTATCAAAATAAGTCCTGGCTTTCCCTCCCACTTACAGTTTCAAGTTACTTTTAGAAGTCCCTTGAATTCTCCATTACTCATTGTATTTTGAATTTTTAAATAATTCCTAATATTATTTTAGCACATAGCTACTTAAATTAGCATATAGCTAATTTGTTACTTAAATTTAAAATTCAATGAGGATGTATAACTTTAATAATTTGAATACCTATAAATACATGAAGCCAAAATTGTTTTCCTGGTCTTTCTTTCACTTTCCTTTGTACTTTGAAAATATTAGAGCCAAAGAAATTGGACTTCTCCTCAAGGTGATATTTTCAAAGGAGATCAGGTGGTGTCAAGAGGCCAAGAAAAGCCTGAGCAATTAAAATTGAGCTATAAACCTCATATAGGACAGAAGGTAAGGTTTGCCTTGCATTTCATTCTAGTTTTATAACTTATTTGGATAATGTTTTCATTTTTTAAAAATATTTTTATTAATTTTAATGAGAAAAATAGCAATGAAACAGTTTCAAAACAGGTTAGTAGGACAGTTGCAATGATTAATACATTACATATTAGTGTCATTGTAGTAGTTCAGAGGACAAGATGCAGACATGATATTTTACCTAAACAATATTAGTACAAACTTTTATTCTCAAAGAACTAAGAGAGGCTGGGCGTGGTGGCTCACGCCTGTAATCCCAGCACTCGGGAGGCTGAGGCAGGAGGATCGATGCGAGTTCGAGACCAGCCTGGGCTACAAAAGTGAGCTCAGGACCAGCCTCAACTGCA
>PVJA010042888.1:0-17043 GCA_004027025.1 Myocastor coypus | reverse complement strand
ATCTTTAAAAGAATTAAGTACATTAGCAATACAATTGTAATTTCTGACCATTAATATTCCAAAAGAAGCATTTGCTTATACGAGATTTCACCTTTACCTAGATCTAACTCTTTACCGATGTATATTCCATAAGAAATGTCTGTAAGAATTCTGACAGAATAAAAGTAATCTGACAATAAAATTAAGGTCTTTCTGCACTGCTGAAGGTAACAGAAATTTGATGTACAGTTAGGATGCTGAGGTCCTGAGAAAGAGCAGCTATAGTGCTAGGTTGACCACCATTCAGATGAAGGTTAGAATGTGGCATGCTTTCATTATTCCCGACTTCAAGATCATCATCCTGTATTTAGACTGCAGGGCAATTTAGTTGTGCAAACTGTCAAAAGGTACTGACTTCAATGCAGGTAAAAAGATAGGATTCCAAAGACTCTGTGATCGGCTTTGCTGTCCTTGATGGCTTTGCATATTGCCATGAGGGGCTCCAGTGGATGCATATGTTTGCAATAGCAGGGGAGTACCCCTGAAAAAGATACACATGAGCAGGGCATCTTGTGTTCTTGGGTTTGCTGTACAAGCTCTCTTGAAGGTGACTATTGATTTCCTTCCACATGCGAGGGCAGGAGACTTCATAAATAGATGGCAGCAGTTATGCCCTATTATTCTTTAATTAATTATCTATCACAAGGAGCACCACACTGCTTTAAAAGTAATTTTTAAGAATGTACTTCTTTTCCTAATAGCATGGCAGCTAACTTTACACATTTATTTACCCTCCTCAGTGTCCAGTGGATTATGCAGCCTGGCAATTCAACTCTCCAGAATACGGGGCAAGTTGGTTATCTGCCTTCTAACTTCAGCTACTATTACTTTAATTGAAGTTCTAGTTCTTCTAGATGATATGAACAATGTCTAGTCAGACTGCCTGTTTTCTTTCCTTAATAACTCCCTGCTCTAAACTCATTAGGTTACTCTCCTATTTAACAATTTTCAGGAGGATGTTATTTGCAAACAATTAAGGAAGAAGAAAAGATGGTGAAAATATTTGGGGCTAATATAGATGGACGTTTACAAGCCCTCATCTAAGGAAGCAATTAGGCTATGTAATCAGTGACCCAGATTGACCTGAGAGTTGAGAATGGCCGTGCTGGCCCTTGATAGGAGAATATGGTCACTGTCAAGCTGTAATTAGATGGGAAGACTCTGGAGAAATAAACACCTAACTTGCTCACTCTGCATGGCCTCCCTTCTGACCTGCTGGAGTCACTTATTGGCAAGTTCCACCCTAATGCTTGTGGTCAGGTAAGAAAGCTGATCATGTCCACTCACGTTAGGTTTTCAGGATACAGAGGCAGTGAAAAGTGGATCCATAATGCGGAACATATAGAAACAACGCAGTTGCCTTTTCCGACCCCCAAGAAGAACACATTTCCACTTCATCAGTATTCTAGGAACATGTTCTTCACACCTCAGCTGAAGCACCTGTGACGTTCTATTTGCAAAGCATTTCCACTGTAGACCTTAGTCCTTCATTTAAGGACTTTAATGTAATAATCTCTGTACTCAACGTCCTTAGCATTGTCTTACACACAGGGATACCAATACATACTTGCTTAATAAAAACATAAAAGATTTATCAGAAAGTTACCTCAGGCTCAGTGGTCTAAAGCGCCTGTTTGGGGAAGCTTGGGCGGCTTCAGGGACCGCAGTTCAATCCCCGGCACCACATGCTACGCCAGCCCTGCCCTGGGGGCGGGCTGAGCCGGCCATAAAAATGAGTGAATAGAAACAAACAAAGCTTCTGAAACAAGAATAAAAATAATAAATAAAAAAATAAATATTACAGCTAAAGGAAATTCTTCCTACTGCATTCCATATTAGATGTCTTTGGGCAATTTCTGGTCACTAGCATCAGGGTTTGCAGAAATACAGAATGCAGACAGGATGTTTGCTCGCTTAAATGAAATCATTCTAAGAGGACTTTCTGAGACAGGATACTATTCAAATACTACTCACCTCATTTCCCCCTTCTGGTAGTGAAAGTTGGTGGAATAAAGGAAGGCCAATAAGCAGCACTCAAGGAGAAGACTGAATCCCTTTCTAGTCCCTATTACACACAATGAAAGGCAATTAATCAACCAGCTAGGACCAGTGACTAGATCAAAGTCACTGAGGACTGCTTTCCATTTTAATCCTAGCTCATTTTGTAATATTTTGTAAATCACTTAACCTTTCTGCAGTGCAGTTTTTCCAATCCATTAAGTGATCATTATAGTCCACTCTCTCTACTGATGTGCACGGATGTTTGAGTGATTCATTTAATAATCACTGTGAAGCACTGTGAGTTCCACAGAGAAAGCCAGAGGCATGGGCTTTAACTGAACTTATTAATTAGAAAGTGTTTCTGCATCACTTGGATCTCTGATTCTCTTTTGTGCTTTTTTGATACTTTTCTAATTCTATCCCCATTCCTCAAACACAACTCTAAAGGTGCAGTGATTTTGTTGTGTATCCCAAAATAACAGCACTCTGCTCAAATTAACTACATAAGTAAATTCAGAAAATTGGAAAAGTTGGAGGATTTTGAACCTGTTGCAAGATGACTAAGGAAAACACAAGAGTGATTGCAACAGGGAGGTCATCAGTGCGTGAACAAACCAGACCTGGGGTAGCTCCACATGTTATGTCTTCTGCCACTTGACCCCTAACACCAGAGGCTTTTGCCTAGGTTAAAAAAAAAAGTGACTGCCTGCAGAATATAAAGACTCTTCTTAGCTCAGATGCTTTGCTACTTACAATTTAAGGTATATTTTCATGTCAGTTATCCGGTTTTACAGAGCTTTTCCAAATGATAGAACTTTTGCAAAGGAAAATAACGGTGGCTATTTGTGGAGATTGTGCTGTGAAGTTGAAGTGTCAACTTGATTTGCTCTGGGGTCCAGGAGTGGGCTGGTGTAGCATACTTATCTGTGTGTTTGGTGGGTTACAGAGACGTGGATCCATGTCCGTCTTCTTGCCCGTTCTTCTCTGGTGCCCTTCCCCCGCCTTGTTTTCCAACTGTCATGAGCTAATAGTCGTGCTCTTTTGCCATGGGCTTTCTGACTTGGAGCCAACATGGATTGAATCCCCTTAAAAAATGTGTGAAAATAAACCTCTGTTTCTTTTAAGTTGTGGTTTCAGTCCTGTGTGCAGCACTGGGAAGCTGACTAATACAGATACTAGGAGACTGTAGTAGGATCTCCGCTATCTGGCCTTGTGAGATAAATGTGTCATTCTTTGGAATTGTGTTGTTTTGTTCTTCCAAGTTGAGAAATAGTGTGAGGTATTACTCCATTATGGGTTTCATAACATTTTATCTTTTAAAAAGTTAGGCCATATAAATATTTATCTCAAGGTTTAAGCTTCCATGATTCTAAAGAGAAGCTTAAGATTGGATTGAACGGCTAGCCCTCTCTCCCCTGAGAGCTGGCTTTATACTTTACAGCAATAGGTTTGCATATCGAAATGCCAGCTTGACCTAGCTTTCTGGAAGTCCTGAATGTCAAGCCTACACCAAAATTCATTTTCTTTTACGACTTTGTAATTTCTATTTTCCCCCAGGTAAAGCTAACTTCTGGTTCAGCCTTTCTATAAGGGGAGAGCCCTGGTCCCCAAAATTATTATATATGGTCACATGTCTTGTTATCACTTACTGGCACTGCGTACTACTGTTGGTATATTCTTTCCCTAGAAGTCGTAGAAATTGTTTCAATATAAAGGAAGCATGAATTATAGCAACTCAGTTAATGGTTACTGAAGGGACTATTGAGTCAACAGAAAAATTGTAACTAGGTAAAACTAAGTGTGTACATTCTACATTATGGAATGATACTAAGTAATGATGCTGAACTTTGTTCAAGGCATTGGAAATACAGTTATAGTGGGGGCCAGGCCAGGGGCAAAACCTGGCAAGAACAGGGGACTAATGTTTTCCTCTCTAGCTGCATGGGATCCTAATATGTTTTCTATTTTATATTTATCTTTTCCATGAGGCATGCTTTGATTCATTTCAGTGATTAAAAATTAGTGAAAAAAAAAAGACCTAGGAACCGGGGTTTGATTCCCAGCATGCTGTGTAGGCCTCACCCATAGCATACTGAGGCAGTGATTAAGATTAGGCCTGGTGGCACGCACTTGTAATCTCAGCACTTGGGAGGCTGAAAACAGGAGAATCACTACAAGTCCAATCTACATAGTGAGACCTGGTAGACCTTGCCCTAAATACAGAAAAAAAAAAAGTCAAAAGAAATTCCCAATTATGGCCCTGGTGGATCATCTAAAACCAAAAGTGAAAATTTGCTTTACATTTGGGGTAGAGGTGTAGCTCAGTGGTAGGATATGTGCTTGGCATGGGTGAAGCTCTGTGTTCAGTCTCCAGACACCATGCTCTATGCTTATGCTATCCTCTATGCTTAATGTTGAGATGCTGGTGCTGTTGGGCTGGAAAGAAATATATAAGTTACATGTACTTGTTGTGACATAATTTAAGCAGGAAGGTTGCAAAGCAGATCTTACCTAATGTCAGACCTGCTTCTTGCCTAGTTATGTAACTTTTGAGACCCCAGCCTCTTCTTTCCATCTTTCACTAACCCTGTTAGAGTCGTCCCCAAATCACTTTGTGCATACCCATGTCAATTGATTTCTTACAGTTGTGAATTCTACGAGGTAGGTTCTGGTAGCTTCAGCACCTGATAAGGGCCCACTTCCTGGCTCATACACATCGGAAGAGGGTGAAGGAGCTGTGTAGCCGCTCTTTTGTCAGAGGATCAATCTCATTTTGGGGGGCTCTGCCTCATGACCTAATCAACTAGTAAAGTCCCCACTTCTTTTAATACCACAAGTGAGGGCTAGGTCTCAGCTTATGAGTATGGGGAGTGTATAAGCACTCTGCACATAGGATCAAAGTATCCGTATCAAATATCTCATTTTATATACATAAAATATATCTTGTAAATTTTGACAAAGTAAGTTTCTCTCTATGTACTGTTCTGCAGCTTACCTTTTGTACTTTATAAACCCTGGACCTATTTCCATTTTACTGTAATAAATCTATTGCATTCATTCTACTAGCTACAATGTATTCCATTAAGGTATGCTCTGATGTATTTAGGCAACTCCCAAGTGACTGACATTTAAGTGTTTCCAATTCTAACCTTTTTTATTTTAAAGAAAAAAAAAATAACAAGGCAGAGTTCCAAAACAGACTAGTAGCACAGTAATGATAATTAATACATTGTATATTGTTGTCCATATAGTAATTATTCAAAATATATGATATAGGCATGAAATATTGTTGAAACAATATTAGTACAATCTTTTTCAGTGAGTTAAAAGTAACTAGCTGCCTAATTATCTTAATTATCATATACCTATGTTTCCCTTTTCCTTTCTCCTTCCCCCCACTAGTTTCTCTTCCCTTTAAATAGTTTCTTCCTAATTCACGGTATCTATTGCACATTTCGGATCTAATGTACTCATTTAGCTTCTCACACTAGTGAGACAATATGATGTTTACACACTACAATAAGACTATATGCATAATCCTTGTATATTTGGAGAAAGCATATATTCTAGGATAAATATCTAGAACTGGTATTTCTGGGCCAAGAATATACGCATACAAATTTTGAGAAATATTGCCAAATTGAAGAAGACTGCATTTTCTAACTAGCACAATGGGGAATTATTTTACTATCTATGTCCTTGCCAACTTTATTCTATTCCATGTTGGTTCTGCTGAGACGAGGCAATTTAGAAAGAACAAAGAGTGATGGGCTCATGGTTCTAGAGACTGGAAAGTGCAAGATCAGGGGGCTGCATCTGCTGAGAAGTTTTTTACTATGTTACAACATAGAAAAGCTATCACAGGCTACAGAGAGCAAGAAGGGGCTGAATATACTTTTTATAATAAATCTACGCTCAAATAATGAACCTACTCCCTCAAGAACAGCATTAATACATACAAGAGGGTGGAGATTTCCTGAAATAATTGTCTTCTAAGGGCCCCACCTCTTAACAATATTGTACTGAGGATTCAATTTCCATCACATGAACTTTGAGAGACATGCTCAAACCATAGCATCCAGCTAAACAAGAGGACAGAGGGCTGGTCTGGCTTTAAAGATTGTCAAGGAAGAGTAGGATGTTACTTAATGTTGCAGCTTCTCTTTCAGATAACCACCAATCAGTGAGCAAGAAAGTAAAAAGAGCTATCAGCTCAGCGGCTATGAAAAGCAAAGTATTTGCACTAAGTTCCTAGCATCAAGTAGGAAATTAAAAAAAAAAAAGTTCTCAGGTCCCATTCTAGGGGTCCTGATGCTGATACGCACAGTTGAGATGACATAATGGGGTTCATGAGTGCTCCAGCTGACATTGCCAGCACAAGTGAGAACAGTTTTCCAGAGCCTCTTGCAGGTGAACCTGAATTCTCTGATTTAGGTTCAAGATAATTGACGCTGCACGCTGTCTGGAGCTCAAGCAGTTATGGCGGTCAGGGACCACACTAGCATTTGGTAAAGTATCTGATTGCACAGAAAGCAACACTTGTTGCCTTCTATTCCCTATTTCATACAGTGGACATGCCAGATATTAAAATTTTGTCTTAATCGAGACATGGCAACTCATTTTTATTTAACAATTTTGTGAATTGCTAGTGAAGCTGGGCATCTTTTGATACAATGTGTCACCTTGTACTATTTTTCTTATTGACCTCTATGGTTCCCTAGGTTTTCTGTAGGCTGTTGCCCTTGTTAAAGTTTAAAGTTATTCAAATTTAAGGATATTATTTCTTTGTTATTTTGTCACAAATTTGTCATAACTTAGTTTGCATTTGCCACTTTTAGTTACAGTACATTTTTATGTCACAGATAGTTTAATATTTTATATGGTTAATTTTTTTTTTTTTGCAAGAGTAGTCAAACTGATAAATTGATGTTCTTATCTCACTGAAGTTTGAATTTTATGTATGCTTAGGTAGGGTTTCCAACTAGATAATAAAATAACTATAATTTTTCTAACTTTATGGTTTTATTTTTGGCACATAAATCTTCAATGTAAATAGCATTTATTATGATTCAAGGAATAAAGTATATACTGCATGTAAACATAGACTTCCTAGAAACTTAAAAAGTTTCTTAAGTGTCAATTCTTGAGTAATCTGTATAGTCTCCAATGATGAAATGCCTTTTGAATTATATTAAAATTAGATTTCCCTATTTGGGGTTGATTTTAGGACCTGCTCCATTGATTAATATTGCTTTTAATTTTAGTCCAATTTAGAAAAAAATAAGAACACTCAAAACAAAATGTCCCTAGCTAAGAACAGAGTATACCTTTCCACTTTTTCCCTTTTAGTTCTTTGGGAGTAATTTAAATTTCTTGATACTCATTACATGTATATTTTGTAAATGTTTGAAACATAATATATCTAAGTCATCTTCCAGTGAAATAGTAGAACGCTTGAAAAGGAGTGATTTAGAAAAAAGTATGAATGTATTTAGCTCATAGTTCTGGAGACCAGGAAGTCCCAGAGCGTGGCACTGGTGTTGGCTGAAGTCTTTCTTATTGCATCATCAGGTCGTGCAGGTCTTCCAAACTGAGAGAGAAGATGCTAACTTGACACTTTCTTTATCTTATTATAAAATCACTGATACTATCATGGGTCCTTATACTCATGACTTCTACTAATTCTGATTACCTTCCAAGGGTATCACCTCCAAATGCATTAACGATATTAATTAATGATGGATTGGTTCATTAACCAGTTTGGCTAATGTAGTTTCTGAAACATGATCTTTGGTGAGATACACTCAAGCCAAAGAACAACATTTCCCTTATTATAAATAGGTTCCTTCCTTTAATTATTTGAATATTGAAAAGCTTAGTATTCTTTGTATATTGATTTCTTTGCTAGCTAGCCTCATTACTGAATTCCCACATTAATTATATTAGTTTTTAGGAGATTTTTTAAAAAATATATTTGGTACAGGATTTACAGGGTCTCCCTACGTAGATCAGACTTGTAGTACCACCATGCCCAGTCTCAACAGCAGTCTCAGTGCTCCCTGAGGGTGGGGCCAGCACAGCACACCAAAATTGAACTCCAGCCCCTGCCTCTCCCTAAACAGGCACTTTAATCTGCTGAGCTATCTCACTGGCCCCGCTAACACCATGATATAAAATATCTGTGAAGTTAGACTTCTATTTAGAAATATATTTTGCTGTGAATATGACTCTCTCATTTCCTACTGGTAAAAGCTTCAGTTTTTAATGAAGCAAACTACATACAATAAATTTGACAAATTTAAAGTCAATTTTAAAGTGTTCAATTTTAAGTTTTGTAAGCACACCCAGTTGTAAAATTACCGCTGCAGTCAGAATATAGAACACATCCATTCCTCCAGAAGGCTGTCTCTAACTCTTTTCCACTCAATTGCCTCCCTCTGTTCCTGGCCCCAGGCACTGAAGAATGGCTTTTTGTTATTGCAGTTTTCCACTTTCTAAAATTTTGTATGAGTAGAGTCATTTGTGTCTGGCTGTTTTGATGCTTTCATTATACAGACTTACCATAATTTGCTTATATTACATAGTAGAAAAAATTTTGGCTGCTTACAAATTTGGGGTTATGAATAAATGAAGGAACTATTGGCATTCAAGTATATGTCTTTGGACATGTGTTTTTACTGGGTTAATACTTAGTGAGACTGACAAATTACATGAGAAGAGTATATTTAGGTTCGTAAGAAACTGACAAACTGCAACTGTATTAATTTGTACTTTCCCCAGTGCCATGTGAAGGACTTCTTACCAGATTTCTTACTAGCATTTGATTTTCTTGTCACGTAAATGTGTCTCCCAAAGCTCACGTGATAGGAACTGAGTCCCCATGTAACAGTACTGGGATGTGTGGCCTTTGTAAGGTGACTAATTAAAGAGTGTTTGCTCTTCAATGACAAATTTGAGCCTTATAAATGAAGCGTTGGGATGGGTTGAGGCTCCTTTATGTGGTGCTGTTCCACCATGTGATGACAAAGCACCACTCTCATTTGCAAGATATAATGTTTAAGGGGCCACTTTGCAGGTGGATGCTGGCCCCTAGCCAAGCAAGGAAGCTGTTGTCAACTTGAGTTGAATTTCCTCACCTCCAGAACTTTTGGAAAATAAATATCTTTTATTGATACACTGCCCATCTATCTGCTAAGAGTAGTACAAACCAGGTCACAGCTGGCACATTTTTTTCTTTCTTAAATTCGGGTGAGTGCTCTGTGGTGGCCCAGTGTTTTTAAATTTGCATTGATCTAATGACCATTGAGATGCTGAACACATTTGCATGTGCTTAGTGTTTATATTTACTGGATGAAGGATTAGAATAATTCTCATTTTTCCTTTTTTGTTATTATTATTATTAATTATTATTATTATTATTATATTTGTAGTACTATAGTTGATTCCAGGGCATTCCAAGCTACATCCCTCAGCCCTTGTTTATTTATTTTGAGAGAGAGAATCCTCCTAAGTTTCCCAAGCTGACCTCAAACTTGTGACTGGCCTACTTCATTCTCCCAAGCAGCTTGGGTTCCAGGTGTGCATCACAATGTCTAGCTTTCTCCACATGTGTATGGAGTTATAGTTTACTGAGTTACAAAAATGCTTTTTATCTTCTTACATCAGACTCTATATTGGTTATACGTATATTGCTCAATCTGTCACCTGATATTTCCTTAAGGATGTCTTTATTTTTATTATAATCACCCCATCCTATCAATTGCACAAATGCATGAAATTTCTTGTGCTACTTGCACTCCTGGACTGGTTGTGCTCGAATCCTGCCGCCTCCTGCCTCCTGCCTCTTGCTGCTTTTCCTTCCCTCTCTGCTCCTTGGTTCCACCTCTCCTTCTCCAAGAGCCTGTCACAAGAACTCCTGAAAGCAGATTTTTGTTCCCAAAACATAATCTATAGATATTTTTTTTGCCATTGTAGATCATACTTTGAAAAATTTGAATGTTACAATAGATAAACATATTTCTTGTACATTTCCCTCTAGAGATCTTAAAATGTTAATCTTACATGTAGGTGTGATCTTTGTCATGTTAAATTTTGGATCTGTTCTATACAGGAAAACTAAAAGTTCTAAGTGTTTCTTATTTTTTTATTCATTTTAATGAGAAAAAGATAAAATAGCAATGAAACAGTTCCAAAACAGATATGATGGTTATAATAATTAATACCATGCATATTGTTGTCTTCATAGTAGTTATTTAGAGGACAAGATGCAGACCTCATATCTTATCTAAACAATATTAGTGCAAACATTTATTCTTAGTGAACTAAGACAAAGTATCTGTATATTTATATCCTAACTCATATATATATATTTTTTTCTAAAGTTTCTAATACTAGGAGAAAATATCATCCCATGTCTTATAAGTAGATTGTTAGACAAGGATATAGTATGAATCATAAAACAAAAGTATAATTAAATAATATTCAGAAAATTAATTAAATGTTAATTAATTAATCAAAATTAAATTGAATATTTCAAAACAGTATTCCAAAATTCAAATCAAATCATGAGTCCAACTTAGAGGCCAGAATGTTGTGTATCATACATATGAATCTATAATCAATTCAGACTACTCATATAGTATTTGAATAGGTTACTATGTTAAAAGATATCAATTAAGAAAAAGTTTCCATGACAGTAAAGAATTATTAAGAATAAGTGCTGGGGAGATAGCTCAGGGGCACAAGTGCCTGCCTGGTAAGTGCAAGGTCCTGAGTTTGATCCTGAGTTCTGAAAAATAAATAAATAAAAAGAATTACTAAGAATAAAACATTGCATAAATACTGAATGGCAAATATATGACCGGATCTTATAACAGTTTGGGGACAGGATATCGCATAAAGTTCTAGTATGTCATGGATGTGGACAGTGACTATGATGCTTATTGGTACCAAGGTGTCACTTGTGAGACTGAGCTACTGCTATTTCCTTGATATCCAACTTGTAGACCTAGACAGAACAATGACCTATAGGGTGCATGAGAAGTCCATTTGTAGAATATGCTGATGGACATATTTTGCTGCTGTATACAAAAGAATAGTTGAAAGACTGCTTTTGTATAATTAAGTACTTCTCTTGTGCTTGTGTTTAATTGTTTGCCATATGTGGTGGCTCTTTCCATTCTCCTGCATGGAGTGGCGGCCATTTTGATCCCTTTCTAGAATATGTTTTGGTAAATTGTGCAGGATTTGCTTTGTCAACATGAAATTCTATAGCTGTTCTTTGTCCTGGAATTATTTCATTTCTCCATTGAACCTGAAAGACAGTTTTGAAGGGTATAGCAGTCTGGGCTGGAATTTGTTTTCTTGCAAGACTTGAAGCATATTGCTCCAACCGTGTTCTTCTTGACTTAATGGTTTGTAAAGAGAAATCTGTCATTATTCTAGTGGGTTTTCCTTTAAACATGATCTGCTTCTTTTCTCTTGTGGTTTTTAGTATACTTCTCCTGTGCTAATTTCTGGGATCTTGATTATGTTATGTCTGGGTGTGGTTTTAATTGGATTGATGTTATTTGGAGTTCTATATGCTTTGATTATCTGAATGTCAGATTGTTTCCCCATATTTGGAAACTTTTCTGCTATTACTTCTGCCCATATTCTTTTTATATCATTTGTGCAGACTCCTTCTTTTTCACTCATGACTATTAGTCTTATGTTGTTCATCTTCACATCATCTTGTAGATGTTGAATTATTTTTTCTTGCATCCTAATTGTTTTTAAGAGATCTTTTTTTTTTTAACCTCTTTATTAGCTGCAATGGTGTCTTTAAGGTCTGAAAGTCTATTTTCATTTTCATTGAAATGGTTTTGCCAGATTATGATTGGGGTTTTATGTTCCTGTATAGCACTTTAAATCTGCCTAATACTTTCTATTATTTTCCTATATTACTCATTCAAGGATTCTATCATTTTTCTATTCTCCTCTATTTTTTTTACCATTGTCTTTAGCAGTACTTAGTACTTCTTTTATTATAGTTATTCTTTCTTTTTTTTTTACTTCAGCAATTATTTCTGATCTGATTTCCTCTATGCCTTTCTGCATTTGTTTCTTTACTTTAGATGCTATTGTTTCAGAGATTTCAGGTGTGTGATTTCTAATTTCTTCTGTGCTATTGTCTTCTGTATTTGTTCGGCGTGGGCTTGGGGCCTGAGAGCACATTTTGCTCCTTCCCTTTGTCATTTTGTATTGCCCTGCCTTCTGACCTTGGGTTTAGAGCTTCTGTAAAGTTCTTACCTTAGCACCAGATCTGGATCTACCAAGTTCAAACTCATCCGGGTGGGTGTGGCTTGGGTCTGACTGCTTCACCCTGCTGCAAGCCCTGGAGGTGAGCCTGCTGTACCACTCTGGAAAGACGTTCTGCTCAGGGCTGGGGAGACAGTTCAGTAGAGTAAGTGCTTACCTGGGAAGCACAAGGGCCTGAGCTCAATCCTCAGTCCTGCAAAAAAAAAAAAAAAAAAAAAAAAGATGTTCTGCTTCTGGATCAGCTGAATGGGTTTTGTCTCCAGCCTCTATGGCAGTTTTTCACACTGGGTCTGTCTGATGGATGAAGTTCCACTCACATCTGGGCTTTGTTACTGGGTTGAATGAGTTTCTAGCAGGCCCTGGGAAGTCTTGCTCATGCACCAGGCCTGGTTACTGGGTTGAATGAGTTTCTGTTGAGCCTAGTGCCTCATTTTTTAATATATTAACATCTTTTTAAAAAAGAATAGAATATGTTTATTCGGGGGAAAGAAAGCTCCTATCTGAGAGCAGGGTCTTCTTTTCACAGAATGGGGACCTGAGTTGCTTGCCCCTCAATATTAATGCCAAATTTTCCAGTTCTCTATGTAGAAAAGAGAAACTTTTCCACATTAAAACACATTGACAACTTTATTGGGAATCAATGAGTTATATATGTATACATTTATTTCCATATTCATTATGTTTTATTGATTTATATGACAATATTACACTATTTTGATTAATGTACAATATTAAGACATTTATAAATTTTTATTAAAGCTCACAATAATATTTAATTTAGCTTTTCTTTTTTTCTTTCTGTAATTAGGACAGAGTTTACAGTGCCTCACTATGTATATCAGACTCAGTGATTTTCCTGTTTTCAGCCTCTCAGGTGCTGTGATTATAGGCATGCACCACCACACCCAGTCTCAATCGCTGCCTCAGGGAGTACCGTGTATGGGGCCAGCACAGCACACCGAGGATTGAACCTTAGCTGCTGCACTCTGCCTAAGCAGGCATTGAGCTGAGCTATCAGGCTGGCCAATTTAACTTTTATTTTTCAAAAGACTTTCATTGAATCTTTTGATTCTGCCTATCTTGGATATTTTGCATTTCTATACAAATATAGAGTCTTACAGGGTGTAATGATGTACATCTGTAATCCCAGCATTCTGGAGGCTGAGACATAAAGATTGCCATAAGTTTTGAGGCTAGGCTGGGCTACACAGTGGGATCGAGGGTAGCCTGGATTGCATATTGAGACACACTCCTGAAAAAAATACTGTGGGGCGTTTTGTTTTTCACTTTATAGATCAATTTGGGAAATATTGATATCTTTACACTTCTGTTTTATGAAAGTGATATGTCTTTTCTTTACCTACTTCTATTTAATCTTTTAATAGTGTTTAGTAGATTTTTATTTTCATCTTTTATACATCATTTTTTTCTGTGTTGCACTCTTTTGTTATATTTTGACATTTATTTTTGATTTCTAACATATATATATGTATATATATATATATATATATATTTAAAATTTTCATTTTAGTATATTGACCTTGAATCTTGTGACTCTGCCATTAGATCTAAATGTTTTGCAGATTCTCAATGTTATGAGTGAAGATGTTTTTATGTGTTAGAAATTTAGGCCCCCCACAGGAATGTTGGGCATCTAGGCTGAATGAGAAGGGGTCACATTAATGCCCCTGTTGTGGGAGTGGGCTAGTTATTGCAGAAGTGGATTTGTTTCAAAGGAAACATAGCCCTGTTGGCTCTCTCACACCCTCTTGATCTTCTGCCTTCATCACAGGGTGCGGTTGATGGCCTCCCAAGGGCATTTTGACAGGGACTTTGGCACTTTTCAGAGCCATGAGGCAGATGAAGTTCTATGGTTTAGAGTTCCCCCAGGAGGTCTCTATGGCGTGGATGTGGTTCGTGTGTCCTTAGCATGGGGCTGGGAGTTGAAGCTTTCGTGCTCTCTAGGTTACGAAGCAAGTGGCCTTGGAAGGGACCAGGGGATTTCTCACAGAGCTTCTGGTTGGTTCTTGAAGGAGAATCCTGAACCTAGCCCTAGGCAGCCCCACTCCGCTTCCCGTTGGACAGTGTGTATTCTCTCTCACACACACTGTATCATCGCGGCTTTATCAGCTATTGCCGTGAGGCTTTTTGCCAAGGTGGTGTTATGCTATTCAGACTCTCAACCTCTAAACCTGTCACTAAATAAACCTTTTTTCTTCAAAATTAACCTGCACCAGCTATTTCATGGTAGCAACACGAAACTGACTTAAAATACTTAAGACACCAAAACAAACTGCTGAGAACTAAGGTAAAGAAATAATTCTTACAAGCAGCAAGAGAAATACAGATCCTTTTTTATAAGGCAGCCATAACTCTAATATCTGCATAGTTCTCATAGGAACTGTGGAGGTCAGAAAAAAAGTGCAACCATAGTTTTAAAACACTGAAGGCAAAGAAATGTCAATCTGCAATTCTACTTTCAGTGAAAACATCCTTCAAAAATGAAGGCAAAATAAAGACATCAGATGCAGAAAAAACTAAAATAACTTATTGCCTGTAGATCTTCTCTGAAAGATGGGCTGAATAAGCTTTCTTAGACAGATGGGAAGCAATATCAGAAGAAACTTGGAGTGTCAGGAGTAAGTAACATCCTTTAGCTCCCTGATGTAAAGGGTGAGGAAAGCAGCACACTTGTTCTTTATAAAAAAATCTTCTTGGTCTGCCAGTGCCTACATTTTCTTAGTGACACTCTTTTGGTGGGGCAGGGTTCAGCATTGGGTTTGTACCTCAGGCCAACCTTTTAAATATTATTTTGACATAGGGCCTTGCTAGGTCACCCCAGATGGCCCTAGTCTTGTAGTCCTCCTGCCTCATCCTTGCCAGGAGATGGGAAGACTGTTTTGATTTACTTCTATATCTTAGTTCAGTGGTGTTATGGCTTATGTCTAGTTGTCCTCCAAAGCCTCATGCAGTCATGGGATGGGAACGTCTGTAGATTGAGACTTGACTCATGAGTCACTGTGATTATGTATTTTAGTACTGATCTAGAGTTTGAAACTTGATCTATGATCCCTGGGATTATGTGTTTTAAGTACATTTGGGATTATGGTGTAGCCTAAGGTGGATAGGCTAAGGTGGAGAGCCTGAATGTAATGTAGAGAGAGAGACAGACTAGAGCTGTTGCTCTCTGCTCCCCTCGTTGGTTGGTTGCCTCTGTCGCTATTGTTGCTGTTCCGCTGCCATGAACTGGATGCTCTCTGCCCTGTTCCACTCAGCCTTGGGCCAGCCGAATACGGTCTGAAAACTCCACAAACTGTGAGCTAAATAAACCTTTCCTTCCTTCATTTTGAGTGTCAGGTATTTGCCCTGCAATGACTAAAAAATAACTAAGACAGATGGCCACCAATGTTTTTGATATCAGGCATTGGGTTTGTGGAAGATAATTTTCCATGGAAAATAGTTTTGGAGACGCTTTTGTGATAGTGCAAAGGAGTCTTGCATCTGCAGCACAGAGGAGGGAGGGTTCAAGCTACTAAGAGAACTTGAAACCTTGCTATTGTGATGGGAGTGGAGCTGGGATGTCAAGCCAGCTCCAGGGAGTTGCTGTAATCACCAAGGGAAGCTTTGCATTCTGCTTGCAGAGGCAGCTTGGTCTCTAACAGGCCACTGACCTCTGTTTTAGTGAATTAAGTAAAAACCAGTAGTGCTTGTATGTCACAAATGAATCCCTTCTCAAGATCAATCAGTTGTAGCACTTGTTTGATGAGAATTTATCAAACAGCAACAGTTTATCAGCAAATAGTTTTTCTTTTTTAAATTTCATCAACAAAAGAGGGGTTTATGTTGTTTTTCAGGCTCACAAGTTCTAGGTTCCAAATGCTGCTGTGAAGAAATAAGAGTCTACCCTGACTTTCTCCTTTTGCAAGGGAATTGCATTTTCTGACTGAATGCTCATAGAACTTCATTTTTATTCATAAAAGTGAGTAGCCAGAATATATCATGCTGTTAACTGGAATAAATTGCTTTGCCTTGGAAGATGGTGTGCTTTTTTCATTCTGTAAATTCAGATTTTCCTTTATTTCCACAATTTTTTCCTTAATTCAGTGTTTGAGTATTATTTTTTCCATCAACTTGCTTGACTCCTTTGGATAATGAAGCTTATATTAACGTGGCCTCTATTTTTCTAATTGCCATTGTTGCTGTGGTCTTTTGCATCTAAGTTTTCAGATATTTTTTCTCTTTAATGCTGGGGGTTGAACAAAGGTCTTGAGATATTCCCCAAGTCATTCACATTTTATTAGTTTTTCTCCATGGAATTAATACTTTAAAAATAGCATTTATTGTATTTTCATGTTTCTATTTCAGACTTATGTCTGTGTTGTTCAGACTGTCAATTTTGATTTCATTTATGAATTCTGCTAGCTTTCATTCACTATCTTTATCATTTCTTTTTAAATTTAAGCCCCTTGTGACAGAGTTCACCCTCTCTAATGAATTTTACTTTCTTCATTTCTTGAATACATAGAGTATATTGGTCAGACTTCCTGGTACCGGGCACAATACCCAACATGCACAATTTAAAGTGGGAGAGGTTTGCCCACCGCTGGGAGCTGAGCCTGCGCACCCGCTGCGGGTAAGCCCCTGCGCCCCTCTGCCCCGCCTCTGCGTTCCCGAGACTAACTTCCTGTCCCAGCCCAGCCCAAA
>PVJA010042886.1:0-17074 GCA_004027025.1 Myocastor coypus | reverse complement strand
CCTTTCCTTTCCCCTGCTGTTCCCCTTCCCATTTGAATATGTTCTTTCTACTTCCCAGTATCAGATCCAACTAAACTGAAAATTTTGTCTTATTTAATTGGATCTTAATGCTCATTTTCCCCCACAAATAAGTGTTTCCTACAATGTGTTGCTCAGAATAAGGTGAAACGTAACCAATTGCTCTGTACCTGTAGCAGCAGTTTTTAAGTTATTGCTACATACACATAAACATGTTATTTTAAAAATCATTTTCTAGTATAAGTCAGAAGCAGCCTATGTGGCACTGCCTCCCTGTGACCTTGCTGAGATGTAAGGTCATTTCGTGTCTTCCATGAGGTCATTTAACCAGCAACCAAAACCAAGGTTCAGATCAGCTGGGGCCTTTCCAGGCACTCACTGCCTTTGTTCTGAAAAGGGCCTGGTTTCCTGTGCACAGAGGAGGCTGAAGATACGTAGTAATAGAGTATTATTTATGCTACTTCATTTGGCAGGATATGTTTCATTTAAATGCTTGATTGGGAAACATGTTTAAAGATATTCACAAGCTTAGATGTGAGTTATTGCCTTGGACCCGTACAGTTATGCAGGGCTTTGGGCCTGCCCTGGTGTACTGATGGGTCTCACACCTAGTAGCCTGCAAATTACAGCAAAAGGCAAGCTAGCATGTTTTCCTATGTTAGTGGTCTTCAGAAACTTGTCAATACGCAGGTTTTTTCTACTATAAGCAGTTGGATGATATGATGAGGATGGAAAATTTTCTATGGAGAATCTAGCTGAGTACCTTTTAGAATGGTGAAGAGCCAGCCAGATAGCTTAGCAGACCAAAGCACCTGCCTAGGCAGATGCAGGGACTGGGTTCAATCCCCAGCGTGCCATGTTGGTCCCGTCCCCCAGGTACACTGAGATGGCAATTGAGACTGGGAGTGGTAGCACGTACCTGTAATCGCAGCTCTTGGGAGGCTGAAAACAAGAGAATCACTAGAAGTGCAATCTCCATAGTGAGACCCTGTAGACCTTGTGGGTCCTGTACTAAATACATTTTAAAAATAGAGGCATGGTGTGACATGGACCCATCTCAGGCAGCACAGCTCTGTAGATGAGCCATGGCTTTATGACAGATGACTGGTGTGTCAGGAAATGTCATCCATGGCACAGGATCTTGTGATCTTCCAACTCTGTAGGTTTTTGTTTGAAGTGACTAATGTGAGCACAGAGTACTAGAACTACAAGATAAGAGTGACACGAAGGATCATCTATTCAGAGATAATTTTTATTTTATTTTATTTTATTTTATTTTATTTTATTTTATTGTTTCAGAACTTTTGTCTGTTTATTTATTTTTATGGCCGGCTCAGCCTGCCCTGAGGGCAGGCCTGGCGCAGCATGTGGTGCCAGGGATCGAACCACGGTCCCTGTAGCTGCCCAAGCTTTCCTAAGCAGGCGCCCTAGACCACTGAACCATCCTGCTGGGCCCCTCAGAGATAATTTGAACATTACAGAAAATGAAAATCTCAGCTGATAGATGATACAAAGAAAACCCCTAAGATTAAGTGGGATTAATGAAAAGTCATAGGAGGGCATGAATGGCATTAAAAAATCTGTGTACAAATATCAAAGAAGAAAACTTTCCAAGTATGGGTAATTAATGACATATATATAACTCATCATTCCTGTAGTCACTTTCTGGCCACTCATTTTTAACTGACCATTATTGGGGTCCCACATACTGACGCAGTTTGGTCTTGTTCTGCCTGCATCCATGTCTCTTCCCTGGTTGATTTTTCTCTTTTGTCCCAGGAGTATGACCGCTAAAAGATCTGTTTTTAGCTTTCCATTCTTTGAGCCACTTAATCAGCTTTCTGTTTGACTTTCTGGTCATGATTTGTATACGTTTTGGTGGCTACAGATAAAAGTTGGGATGTGTTCATGCCAGCAAAACCCCACAGCCCTTGTAGCTGGCTTAGGGCTTAAGAGAGAGGATTCTTTGTGTCTTCTGGTGACTTGCAGAATGAAGAATCAGTTTTCTTTGTTCTTTCTGTGTTTTTTCCCTATAGCTCCACATTCTTTTTCTTTTGCTTGGCTGGGGCAATAAGTGTTTTGCAATGCGCAGCCGGACAGCGCTGAGCCATGAGGGTCGAGTCAGAACTGTACTGACTCATCCAGGTGCCCCAGTCATGCTCCATCTCGGGTTATCTGCGTCTACGATGTGCATGGGCAGCTATCTCCCAATCAGTAATAGTCCCCTTGGCTGGCCGTACAATATCAGTGGAGGGCCAGTCAACTTTATAAAGCATTCGAAATAATGTTAATGACCACACATAGACTTATGACTCCATGTAGATGTGTCTTGCCTAATTATGAACATAATGTTTATCTAGTCAAAGCCAGTAAATGGCTATATTTTGAGGGTGTTAAAGTCCAAGTCAAATGGAGAGGAAAGCTGAGACCTGAGGAAAAGCGACTAATAAAATCAGGGCATAGGGCCTCCCCCCACCCCACTCCGAGTCCTTTTGAACAACAATGAGCTCCATAACCTTTTTTTCCAACAAACATGTATTTTCCAGTTTTGTCTGTTTTTAAAAAAACAGAACTAAACTTCTATATAAAATCCCTTCATGCCAAGAGTATGTCTATTATGCTTACAGCCTTTTGTATGTATTTTTCTTCATATCATTTACTATATACTTTTTCATAATAAATTTAGTTGCAACAACTTGGATTTTAAAGTATAATCTCTTGTATTCCCTTTGTTTTCAGATTGTTACAATTGAAAATTGACTGCCAACAGTGTTAGGGTTTGTGTCTAGGTAGGTGTCCCCCAAAGCCTTCCGCAGTCCTGGGGTGGCTCCTGGAGTGTGGGATTATGTATTGTGGGTGTGGATGCCGCACCTGCCCCGGGGTGTAAGGAGGGGAGGGAGTTCACCTCGCTGCCTGAGCTGCTGCCATTCCTTTAGCTCTCTGCTTTTTGCTGCTGCCATGAATGGTCGTTCTGTGCCCTCTGCTGCTTTGCCTTGGACCCAGCCGAGTATGGACTGAAACCTCCAGTAACTGTGAGCTAAATATATCTTTTCCTTTCCTCATTTTGGGTGTTGGGTATTTGTCCCAGCAATGAGAGAAGAGTGACTGAGACAAACAGTAACTTTGAATAAATGCTCCTTTCTTAAGCCAACACAAAGCAAAAAGCAAGTTAACTCTGTAATTGCAGTTTAAGAACTTATAATACATAAGGAACATATTATAAATTCAAACATAAACATATCAAACAACAGTACTAATTTAAATTGTAAACCAAAGGAAAATACATTAGCTACCTAAAATCTGTAACCTGTTTTTCTTTTCCAATCTTGGTGGTTGTAGTTGGGTCTAAGTTCCTATACCTCTGTCCCAGTTCAGCCGCTGGGCCAGCTGGCAGCTTAGGCGTTCTTTCAGTCCCAGTCTGCACGCAGGCAGGTCATTGCCCCTCCTTCACAGTGTGTTTTCTTCTCCCCCATAGGCTGCCTGTGGCACTGCACTGACATATCCCGGTGCACTACAGTTAAGCAGTTCTTACACTTTCACACCCCTCCTCCACAGATCCTCCAGTGCATCATGCTCCTCTTTATTTTTTGTTTTGTTTTTTCCTCAACTTGGCTGTCGTTTCATCTGAACTTGCTGTGCTCCTGGGCTATTTTAGCTGTTGTCCACCCTTGCCTCTTAGAGCTGGGATTTAGGCTTAATCTAACTCTCCCTACATCTAGCTACTTGGCACAAACCCTCATCCTTTGGGAACCACCCTTACAATGGGCCACTGTCTGTGCTCTGACTTAGGGTATCATTTTCATTGGATTCTCCATGAGTCATACTACTAAATACACCTGGGGAGGCGATCAGTTACTCCTTCCATCTTAATGGACAGGTCTTCTCCTTGGGGCCCCCAAACCTTACCATGGTCCCACACTGCATTGTTCCAGAATTGTCCTCAGTCCCTACACAGTTTTCATTATGCTGACAGGGAGAAAGTTGCCAACCCTTGGCGAAGCTGATTCCCTCTCTGAAACAACTGTGACTCAGTGGTACCAAAGGTCTTGGGACTCCCACAACTTGGGGCCTTCCTACTCCCACAGACAGAAGAGATGGAAAATCTGTCATCTCTAGTCCCTTCGTGGTCAAGAAGAAATGCTTCAAAATTCAAGAAATCAGAAAGACCAACAGGGAAGCAGGAGAATTTTATTAGGTTTGCACCTGGCTCATCAGACTTTTTTCCAAAATGGCTGAGTGTTGGACAAAAACAGGCTCCAGTTTTTATATATTTGGTTAAGGAGGTTGATCATTAGCATGGAACTTGTGAGTAGGCAGGAGAAGAAAGGCAGTTTGTCAAGCTGTGACAATTTTGTATCTTGGTAGTCCTACTTGAGCATAACAGGATGTTTTTCTTTGTTTTGTTTCATTTTGTTTTGCTTGTTTGGTGGGACTAGGGTTCGAACTCATGACCTTGCACTTGCCAGGCAGACACTTGTGCCATGGAGCTATCTCACTGTTAGGATTTTATTTTTTATTCTTTTGCAGTATTGGGGATTGAACTCAGGACCTGTGCCTTCCAGGCAAGTGCTTATTCTACTGAACTATCCCCCCAGCCCTTAACAGGATGTTACAGGAACAAGAAGTTATAAAATTCTACTTATAGGGACAAAAGTTACTGCTTTTGTTTCTACTAGAACAAAGAAAAATACCTGTGATGGGCGAAAGTTTGGGAAACGACTTTTTCTTTTTAAGTCCTCCTTCAAACACATAAAAATAATAGCATTTATATATATATATATATATATATATATATATATATATATATATATATATAAAACAATGAACCTACCAAGATAGTAATTAGGAAAATAATACCAGTCACAATAGGTGTACACCTGGAAAATCATTAGATGTACACCTGAAAAATTAAATATTGTGCAATTAACCTAACCAAGGAAATGAAAGACCTCTGTAATGATCATTATACTACTATGAAAAAGATTAAAAGAGACATTGAGACACACAAAGATAACTCATTTCTGTTTAGGCAGAATCATTATTGTCAAAATAGATAGACTGTCAAAAATGATATATACATTTAATGTAATTCCAATAAAAATGTCAATATTGTTCCTCACAGATCTAGGGCAAACAATTTCAAAATTTATATGAAACTCAGACTCAGAATAGCACAAACAATTCTGAGTAACAAGAGCAAATCAGCAAGCATCACTATCTCAGATATATCACGAAGCTCCAGTGATAAAAACAGCATGGCACTGGCCACAAAACAAGATTGGCTTTAGATATAGGCAGGCAAGGGGATGATAAAACCCTAAAACTTAGGTTTTAAAAAGAGATTGAAACATACTAGCTGATGAAAGTAGAAAAGAATTTTGAAATTTCTATAGGTTAAGAATTGAAGAATAGAGGTTAGAGTGGTCTGGCAGAGGGGCCTCCAGGAGGTTTCAGTTCAGACATCACGTGCAGTGTCTCAAGTTTTGCCAGGGATGGAGCATCTGCCTTGGGATGGCTCAGATTTGGACTGAGCAACAGATTTGAATTGGACTTCCCTTTTTTTTTTTTTTTTTTTTTTTTTTTTTTTTTTTTTTTTTTTTTTTTTTTTTTTTTTTTTTTTTTTGTCTTTTTCAGACAGGGTATCGCTATGCAGTTCAGGCTGGCCTTGAGCTCACTTTTGTAGCCCAGGCTGGTCTCAAACTCGCACTGATCCTCCTGCCTCAGCCTCCCGAGTGCTAGGATTACAGGAGTGAGCCACCACGCCTGGCTTGGACTTTCCTTCTTTATTAACTGGTAAACTCCTGAAGAATTTAAAGCCAGCACCAATGAAGTTAATAGTTGTCCTGAGAAGAGCCTTCCTGCCAATGCCTATTGGCTACTTTGTACTATGCCTTTGCTGCTACTGCACTTTGGGCTGTAGTAGGTGGCCGAGTATTCTTCTCAGTAGAAGAATACGGAGATTGACCGAGATGTTATTAGAATGGGAAAGCAGTAGGTTATGCCATAAGCGGTGCTTGCTCTGGAGACTGAGCAAAAGGAGATGTGAGTTGAATAACATGATGAAATAGACCTTCCTCATAGAATTTTTACCAAAGGCATTGATCTTTTGACCAGATTAACAGTTACTGTATTCATAGAGACTTTCCAAGTATGTTGTCTTTCCAAAGGTGCCTTGCTTGGAGCTGTTCTGGTGGTGACATAACATTGGTTCTACATAGTCATGTGGTGTTTTTTTAAAAAATAAGTGCATGTTTTATGTGCATATTTGTCAAACTTTGCAAATTATTTCATAAATATGTTTAATAGTTAAGTTATTGTGCTGTTTTCTGTCATGTATTGTGATATTCAATAATCACTTTTTTGTATGTTCTCAAAAAACATTTGAGAGTAGCATAAAAAAAGGTTGACTTTAGTTGGTCCTGGTTTCTCACCATGTATAAAAGTACCATACGTGAACTTTCTGAATCAAACCCAAATTATACAAGAAAGAACATCAAGAATCATGAAATGGGATTGTATCAAATGTTAAAAAGCCCCTTCACAGCAAAGAAAGTATAAATAGAGTGACAAGACAACCTACAGAATGGGTGGAAAAAGTTTTACTAGATCCTTCTTGGGCAGAGGACTAAAATAAATAAAGAACTAAAAAAAAATTAGACCTGCTACAAATAAGACATCAACAAAAGAGCTACTGAAATGAATAAACACTTCTCAGAAGTACAAATGGCCAACAAATACATAAGAACATGTTCACTACCATTGGCCATTAGAGAAATGCAAATTGAAATGACTTCAAGATACCATCTTACTCCTAGAAGAATAGTAATCATCAATAATGATGATTAATGCTGGAGTATTTGTGGGGGAAAAGGAAATCTTTTACATTGCTGGTGAAAATGTAAGTAGCACAATCATTATGTATATCAGTATTAAAATCCCTTAGCAAGCTAAGAATAGAAATTCCATTTATTCCAACCATTCTCCCTTTAAATATCTTTCTAAAGAAATTAGATATATAGTGTTCCACTATGTCTGCCCCTGTGTTTGTAGTATGGGGCAGTGGCTAAAGCTGGAGATCAATTACACTAGAAAGGCTAAGGCAAGGTCAGCCCTGAGAAAATGGAGAGTCTGAGGGGAGCCAAGAAAACAAGTTGCTAGGCAGAGGGGTGCTACATGACATCAATCTGCTGAGTGAATAAACAGATGTGTTCCGGTTGTTGGGCAGCCCATTCTCTCCCATCTGGAGAGTGGGCTCCACCCAACTTCAGCCTTCCATTTTATGACTCTTGTCTTTCTTTGTTCATCCTCCACTGCCCTTCACCCTGAGAATTTCAAGAGCTGTTCTGGATGTGGCATAGCAACCAGCCTAAAATAGCTAAATCTTAGAAGTGCCCTTGATGTCCAGCAGCAGATGAGTAGATAAGAAAATGTGGTATTGATGCATATTGGAATATTACTTTTCCAGGAAGATGAATACATTTGAGTCATTTGAGGGAAAATATATATACCAGAAGAATATATTATTAAGTGAAATATATCAGATACACAAGCTTAACTATCCTATGGTTTCTACTATATGAAAAGTCCAAAGTGTTTGTTTATGTATTTAGTACAGGGTTCTACAGGGTCTCATTACACAGATCAGAGTTGTAGTGTTTTTCCTGTTTTGGACGCCTCAAGTGCAGGAGTTACAGGTATGTGCCACCATGCCCAGTCTCAATTGTCATCTCAGTGCACCTCGGTGGTGGGGCTGGCACACCACCCCAGGGACTGAACCCTGGTCTCTGCATCTGCATAAACAGATGTTTTACTCTGCTGAACTATCTGGCCAGCCCTTCAAAAGTGTTTATTTAAAGAGAGAAATAAAAGATACATAACAGGAAACAAGAGAAGAGATTTATTGCAAATGGGAAGGGGATCCAAACATAGAGGCAGAGACTAACATCTAGAATATATAAAGAGTGCAGAAAATTATACCGATCCAAAACAGAAGATCCCAAAAGTGTGCAACTGAAGAGAACATAGACACTTCTCAGAAAAAGTATAAATGGTCAGTAAATACACTAAAAGATATTCTATACCTCTGGTCATTAGAGAAGAGGAAGAGAAAGAAGATGTGCTATGTACATGTATCTACTCTCTGTGATGAGCACAATTATGGCAGCCTACAAAAATGTATTAATAAAAACTAAACACATCACAATATTTATATACAATATGTAAAGATCAGGGTAACTAACGTACTTGTCTCTTTGTGGTAAGAACACTCAAGTCTTCCTGCTAGCTATGTTGAAATATGCAACAAAGGATGTCTTGCTATAGTCATTCTACTGTGCTGTAGACCTCCAGGACTTCTTCTATCTAACCATCACTGTGCACCTCTTAACCAACTTGTCCTCGCCTCTGTCTCCCATAGCCCCTCTTCATTCTCTGGTGACCATTATTCTATTATTTCTTTGTGACCCAATTTTTCTGGCTTCCTCATATAAGGAGATCATGCAGTATTTGATTTTCGGTGTCTGGCTTATTTTGTCTAATGCAGTAGCTTGCAGTTCTGTCCATGATGCCACAAATGACAAGATCTCAGTCTTTTTTATGGCCTAATAATATTCCTCTGTGTATATAGCATATTTCATATTTCCATTAACGAACACTTTGGTTGATTCCATATCTTCTCTGTTTTGCTTAGAGGTGTGATAAGCAGGAGAACACAAATATCTGATACGTTCACTTCATGTCCTTTGGACATATGCATACCCTAGTGAGATTTCTGGGCCTACCAACTTAATTTTGAAGTACAAAGCAAGGTCAGGCCAGGTAGCTCAGCAGACTAATGCGCCTGTGTAGACAGAGCTCAGTGGCTGGGGCTTGATCCCCAGCCTGCTGTGCCAGCCCTGCTCTCAGCATGCCTGCTGAGACAGTGATTGAGACTGGATGTGGTGGTGCATGCCTGTAATCCCAGTGCTTGGAAGGCTAAAAACAAGAGAATCACTGTAAGTCCAATCTATGTAGTGAGATCCTGTAGATCCTATAGACCCTGTACTAAAAATACATAAAAAA
This sequence comes from Myocastor coypus, assembly GCA_004027025.1. Lineage (NCBI taxonomy): Eukaryota > Metazoa > Chordata > Mammalia > Rodentia > Myocastoridae > Myocastor > Myocastor coypus. The sequence goes on along the minus strand of PVJA010042886.1, from coordinate 7,996 downwards.
ATTCCAAGGCAACATTCAAGAGGGAGAATAAGCTTTCAACCCATCAAAAAATGTCTAAACTAAGTCATAGAAATTTTACTTTCCACTCCGCACACCCTCCTACAAAATGTAGTCATAATTAACTATTTGGCATTGATTGCTCTTCCTTGTTCTATGGACACACAAGCATGCAGACTTTACAACATGCCTTTTCACTTCCTCATGCCATCAGGTATTCGTGAGGTTGAATCTGTTACTTTGTCATGGGTTGAAATAACAAGTGATGAGCTGTGGTACGAGTGCACCTAGGTTCTGGGCGGGCCTCCTGCCAAAGGTGCCAGGCTCGGGCCATTGTGGATATGAGAAGGGCTGGGAGGTGCGTTGGTGTGCGTGAAGCTCTGGGTTCAGTCCCTGGTACCAGAGAACAAAAGGGAAGAATAAAAGGAAGAGAGAAAGAGAGGGATGAGGAAAGGAAGGAAGGAAGGAAGGAAGGAAGGACAGCAGCAAGGAAGGACAGCAGGAAGGAAGGAAGATAGCAAGGCAAGGAAGGGAAGTGAGGAAAAGGAGGAAAGGAAGAGCGGAAGCAAACGCTGCCAATATCTCACTCAGAAGCTACCTGCTGTGCACTGTGTTCTGAACCTCTACAAGTCTCCATCCCACCTGGAGAAAGAACTTAAAAAACAAAAAAACCCCTCCAAATTTAGCCCATCCCTTTCTCATAAAGCTTTCCCACTGTTTGACTTTTCTGCTTTTTCAGTTGATGAAAAGCCAAATGACTGAATGAAACTTTTCCAGGAGGTCATGGGAGGAATCATTCATCCACATTCCAGAAGCCTTACTTGGAGTGATTCTGTCAGATTTATTATCCACCCCTGCTTTTCCTTGGATAAGGACAACACACAGGCCATTGTAATGGGCGTTGCTCCTCTTGTAGATCTATCGCAGCTTATCCTCCAAAACCTAGGCTCTGATCTCGCGCCTTTGAGTGCCCTACAACAGGATATTCCCACTTGCTACCTCTGGCTTTTTGAAGTGATCTGAATCTTTTCCATAGTGTGCCGCTGTCTTCCTGCTATATGCTACTGAAGAATTAAATATCCTGAAGATCTGTAGGATTCACTAGTAGTCTTCTACTATTGCTGAATTTAAGTAAAAGAGAACCTTGTAACTACTTCATTCCAGGCTGGTCTAGCTACTGTAGTTCGCTAGAAGGGTGATAGTGCCAGCGTTTTGCTGTCATTGTTCCACAATATCTTTCTCCTTCTTTGGTGTGAGATTTGGATGCCTGAAAAATGTAGAGATTAAAGACACGTTTTCTCCTGCTGCATTTCCGTCTTGGATTTTCTGGGTCAAAGCGTCTTGGCAGCTTGCTTCCCACTCACGTCGCCTCTAGGAAACCTGGCTGGTCCCTGCCAGTAGACAGAAGGCAGCTGTGGACCCTGCTCTCTATAGATTATTGGTGGGCAGCCCGGACATTGAACCAGGCAGGGCCTCCAGCACACAAGGCGAGCCCTTGCCTGCCTGGCCGCGCTGCCCTTCCCATGGGCTTGTTGGATGATCGGCTTCTTGCTCCGGTTTCCAGTGCAGTTCATGTTTCTGTCCTATGCTTTATCTTTCTTACCCGAAGCATGGATATAAGCAGGCTATGACTGTTTCTCAAGGAGGCTGCTCTAGTCAAAGAAACATATGCAAAAATTTTTCAGATGTTCATAGGTCATTAGCATCTGTGGGTGTCAAGTGTTCATTCTTAATGATAGCAGCTTCGTTTGGCTCAGTCTCTGACTCACTCTAGGCCTTGTGCCGATTGCTTCACTGACATCATGTCATTTTAGTTCTCCTAACAGGCTAGACTGGAGTCCTCCTGCCTCAGCCTTCAAGAGTGCTGGAATTATAGGCATGTGTGGCACAGCCTCAGCTCTTTTATTTATTTATTTATTTTTGTTTGTTTATTTATTCATTTATTTTTATGGCCGGCTCAGCCTGCCCTGAGGGCAGGGCTGGCACAGCATGTGGTGCCGGGGATCGAACCGCGGTCCCTGAAGCCGCCTAAGCTTTCCTAAGCAGGCGCTTTAGACCACTGAGCCATCCTGCCAGGCCCCAGCCTCAGCTCTTAAACATTATACTCAATACCTGCCAAGAACTTTTGTTTTGCTGGTACCAGGGATTGAATTCACAACCTTACACTTGCCAGGCAGGCACTTATGTTCTGAGCCATATCCCTGGCCCCCAGGGATGCATTTGTTGGATGCAGAGTATAAAACATGATAATAATGTCACTTAGATGGTCCCCACATGACAGGAAACAGCTATGATCGCTTAGGTGGTCTCCCTTTAAGAGAGCAGGAGTAATCACGGAAACCCTGCATACTTGTGCAGCGCTAACCTCACACATGCGGCCCTACCAGCCCTGCCTCACCTCCCTGTCCACGGGCGAAACAGCGCATCTGAGCAGTGATAGCCTGACTTCCTACAACCTGCTGAGTTCCTGCCTGTTCTGTATCTTTTCTATTTTTGTATTCATTTGTTGCTATGGACTAGCTGTGTTATAACGCTTTGTCCTCAAAGGAAGTGAGAATAGTAAATTGCAATTCTTAAATATTTAACTATCTCATGGGACCATGGCTGGCAGGTGGCAGATGGATCCTATGTTACTCTAATTGCTCCTACTTGTGTCTGAGGAAATCAAGGCAGGGGAGCCCCCAGGTCTTTGTGGAAAGGAGACCAGGATCCGCCATCCTCACAGAATTTAATCTAATTCTGTCTCTTTGCTTTTCATCCTTGATTCCTTCAGCAGACACAAAGCTCACAGGAAAGCTCCTACAGTGCAGATATAAAATTAATTTTTAAGCAGGGGTTGGGGGTTCAATCCCTGGGCCTGCCATGCTGGCCCCACTGCTGGGGTGAGCTGAGACAGCAATTGAGACTGGGCATGGTGGTGCATGCCTATAATCCCAGCTCTTAGGAAGCTGTAAACAGGCGTATCACTATGAGTCCAATCCAGTAGTGAGACCCTGAACTGCCTGCAGACCCTTCCCTAAAAATACAAAATAATAATAATAAAATTTTTCAAATTTAAAAGGCAAATGTAATAAACACACTTTCAAAAAACAAAAGGGAGGTGCCTGGCGGGATGGCTCAGTGGTCTAAAGCGCCTGCTTGGGAAAGCTTGGGCGGCTGTAGGGACCGCGGTCTGATCCCCGGTACCACATGCTGCACCAGCCCTGCCCTCGGGGCGGGCTGAGCCGGCCATAAAAATGAATGAATAAACAAACAAAGGTTCTGAAACAAGAAAAATAAATAAATAAATAAAATTAAAAACAAACAAACAAACAAAAAAACAAAAGGGAAACTATCTGCCGTCCATGTAGGCAATACCTTGCTTCTTTCCCCATTCCCCTCCTCTCCCTTCAACCTCTCTTCCTGATTTATGAAACTTTTCTTTCTATTCTCTTTTATTCTTTTTCCATTCTTCTTCCTGCCCACCAGGGTCCCTAAGGAGACCAGAGCAGTGGGTGGGGGCAGTTGGTGCCAGGAATTGATGTCCAAACTGTGTCGCCGAAGACTCAGGGCCTGGACCCAGGATGCAAGGGCTGGACACTCAGGGCTGGACCTCCTCATTCATGTCACTAGTGTTTCATTTTTTTCTCTCGCTTTCAAAATTAAATAATTAATTAGTTAATTAATTAATGTGATACAGGATCTCATTGCTCAGCTTGAACTTACAGAGATCTTCCTGTCTGAGCTTTCCCAGTGCTGGGATTACAGGTATGTGCCACCATGCCTGGTTTCAGGGCTGGCAAGGCACACCCAAGGTTCTAGGACTGGTTGAGCTTGCAGTATCGGCAATGAAACTTGGGTCCTTGCACTTGTCAACCGGGCACTTAGACTGCTAAACTGTCTCCTCAGACCTTCTTTTCTTTTCTTTTCTTTTTTTCTCTCCTGCCCCCCCCTCCTCTCCCCTCCCCTCCCCTCTTTTGCCTTTCCTTTCCTTTCCTTTCTCTCTCTCTCTTTTACTTCCTTCCTTCCTTCCTTCCTTCCTTCCTTCCTTCCTTTTTTCCTTCCTTCTTTCCTTGCTGGAAACAAACCCAAGCCTTACACATAGGAGGCAAAACCCCACCACTGCCCTTCACCCAAACCTGGTCTCACTTTGCTGAAGTGTTGACTTAATTGGCTACTTCTGATCAATGGAGTCCAGGTCCCACACTTGCACCTTAGCCACAGCAGAAGAGTGAATCTCTGGCTTCTGCTATGGGAAAGCAGAGACAGAAATGATGAGGAATTCTCCAAATCAGTGAAGGTTGTCAAAAAGTTTTCAGAAAGCATTCATCACGGGAGGTAATCAGTAAGTAGCACCCCTTCCCCAGAGAGAAGAATACACAACAGAAGCTATAAACATCCACGAGCAGGTTAGACAGGTGAAGTGTGCTACGCAATTTTATTCTGAGAACTTTCAAACACCGTGACCTCATCAGCCTTTATGAGCTCATGGTCAGTCTTGCCTTAGTCAAGCCTGTACACATTCCCACCCTCATTACTTGGGAGCCAACCTAAAACATTAGGTCTTTTCATTTCCTTTGCATATGTCTCTAACAAATGCAGACTGCTTGTGGATTTGGGTTGTGGGGAAGCCACAGGAGACATTCTCCTTCAGAGGCCAAGTTTTCATCCCATAAATATCATGCAGGAGAGTCAATAGTTTTTCTTCATCTATAGTTTTGCTTTCCATGGTTTCAGTTACCCATAGTCAATTGCAGTATAAAAATATTAAATATAATATTGTAGATATAAACAACTCATAAGTTGTAAATTGCTCACTGTTTCAAGTAGACCGACACAATTTCATGATGTCTGCTGTCTTCTACCCAGCAGAACCCTGGATCAGACCCTTGCGCCACTTATCTCCATGGCATGGACTACCTGCCCATCTACCACATTGTAGTTGTCTTGGTTGTCAGATCCACTGTCATATTTGTGCAGTGTTGTGCACAAATCAGTCTTATTCTACTTCGTAAAGGTCCCCAAGTGCAAACGTATCTGGCAGCTTAGATAGGCTAACAGAGAGCTGCGAAGCCTATCCTTTAAATGAGATCATAGAAATTCTCAGCCTAATAAGGAAAGGGAAAATAGTTTGCTCAAATTGCTCAGATCTATGGTAATAAATGAATGTTGTATCTGTGAAATTTTGAAGAAAAAGAAGTTGTGTTAGCTTTGTGCTTGTTATTTAAACTATAAGACCTTCAATCTAGAATTGATAAAGAACTAAAAACCATTAGGGTCCCAAAATTCAAATGCCCAATCCAGAAATGGGAATCTGAGATGAACACACACTTCTCAGGGAAAGAAATTCAATGAGCCTATAAATACATGAAGAAATGCTCCACATTGCTAACCATTTGTGAAATGCCAATCAAAACAACACTTAAGTACCATCTCACCCCATAAAAAATGGCTACCATAAAGAAATCAACAAATGCTGGAGATGCTGTGGAGAAAAAAGAACCCTTCTCCACTGCTGGGAATGCAGACTCGTGCAACCATTACAGAGAGCAGTGTGGAGATTCCTTAAAAACTAGAACTAGAAATCCCATTCAATCAAGCTATCCCCTTACTGGGAGTTTTTCCAAAAGAACTGAAAACATCATAGTGATATCTGTGCACCTATATTCACAGCAGCATAAATCTTGAAAGCAACCAAAATGCCCATCATCTGAAGAATGGTTGAAAAAAATGTGGTATTTTCAAAAAAATGGAATATTAGTCAGCTATAAGGAATGGTAAACTGGGAAGACTTCATATATAAATGGATGTATCTTGAACATATAAGTGAAAAAAACCAGACTTACATATGCAAATATCAGATAGTCTCCCTAGTGTAAGGACTCAAAAGAATAAATAAATAAATAAATAAATAAATAAATAAATAAATAAATTTTGGGTAGTACCAGGAACCAATCGCAGGACCTTGCGTTTTTCTGTATCCTCAACCCCTATAATTTTTAAATTTATTTTATTCTTTATTATTTTTAAAAACTTTTTCTTGTTTCAGAACTTTTGTTTGTTTGTTTGTTTATTTATTTTTATGGCCGGCTCAGCCTGCCCTGAGGGCAGGGCTGGCGCAGCATGTGGTGCCGGGGATTGAACCACGGTCCCTGAAGCTGCCTAAGGTTTCTTAAGCAGGCGCTTTAGACCACTGAGCCATCCTGCCGGGCCCTATATTTTTTTTTTTTTTTTTTTTTTAGAAGAGTGACTTAAATACAAAATGCATTTGGAAGAATTAAAAAAATAATGCTTATTGAAAGTGTTAATGTTTAATTGTTTGACCAATCTTGCATACTTATACCTATTAGTCTAAACAGACTTGATGATGAAAATATGTAATACAACCATTGTTAAATTTTTCTTTTCTTTTTTTAAAAGAATTTTATTTTTATTTTATTTTATTTTTTTCTTGTTTCAGAACTTCTGTTTGTCTATTTATTTATTTTTATGGCTGGCTCAGCCTGCCCTGAGGGCAGGGCTGGCGCAGCATGTGGTGCCGGGGTTTGAACCACGGTCCCTGTAGCCGCCTAAGCTTTCCTAAGCAGGCGCTTTAGACCACTGAGCCATCCAGCCGGGCCCCTGTTAAGTTTTCTTGTTTTGAAATTCTATACTATATGTACTCTTGCTTGTTACTGTTTTTCTATCTTTGTTTCTGCTATTTTTACTCTTTAAAATAAAATTTAATAAAAACACACACACACAAATAAAAAATAAACTGTAAGACCTGAGGTTACAACACATGGTAATCATGAAATTAAGATGGAAAAGAAAAAAAAAAAAAAAAAAAAGATGGAAAAGACATTAAGTTTTACATGTATAGGAAAATGCAAAGTATATCTAGGATTCAATACTCTCTGCTCTGCTGCCATAGACAGCTCACCTTTTCTATCTCTCTATGACCAATTTATTCATTTACTATGTCATCCATTCAGTGAGAGGTTCAAGTACCAGCCACCTTTCCCACAGTGGGCTGGACACAGTCATTCTTAGAGAATTTTCATGGGACACAGGCAGAAGCCCAAGGTGTTCAATAAAACAAACCAAGTTATAAAACTAATAGTCAGAAAGCAATAAACAAACACAAGAAGGCTGTATGTTCTTGGTCATAAAATGAATCAAGATAACTTCTTGTGTAATCCTGTGAGTGTTTATATGCTGACTAACAGTTACTCAGATAGAAATCTTATACCTGTAGAGGGTACTTGAGTGCCACCAACTGAGGCTTATTCAGTTTAAATACAAAATTTAGAGCAGAGAAAAAGAAATTTGCCAAATATATTTCAGAAAATGTTCTGGCCAGCTAATCTATAGGTGCACCCAAGTGTCCTCAAATGTATTACTCATTTTGTGCCGGAATCACATCCCTTCCCAGAGTATACTTGCAGATGTGCGGCTCTAATGATTTCCAAATCCAAAGAGATGAATGTCCATTTAGTGACAGCCAGGGAGTGTCAGGGTAGGAAATGCACTGTAACCCCTTATGTTTGTAAGTAAACCATAGGTGACTATTATTAGTGCTCAGCTGAATTTGAAGATTTTTCACATCTTTTTAATTAGCATGTATTGGTTGTACATATCATTGGGTTTTATTTTGGCAGACTTGTATGCACATAACAGATTTTGATAATTTTCACCTTCTCTCTACTACTCCCTTGCCCCACTCTGAGCTCTTACATTTTTATTTTTTTTTGTTTTTATTTTATTTTATTACAGTTTTTTTATTTATTTTATTTTATTTTTTCCTTTTTTATTGTTTAAGTTTAACAGGAGTTATATTACATATTTTCATAATCAGATCAGTTTAGATTAATACATATAGGTATATAAACTTGATCAACACAATTAAACATTAACTCTTCTAAATCAACATTATTATTATTTTTTTCTTTTTCCCTTTCTTTTCTTTGAAAGTTGACATATTGCATATTGTCCTCACAATTGTTCTACAGAGTACAGTGTGTGGGCATGACCCACCTCC
>PVJA010042885.1:0-17068 GCA_004027025.1 Myocastor coypus | reverse complement strand
TTTCTTTCTTTCTTTTTTCTATGCAACATAAATAGGGAGGCGGGTCATGCCCACACACTGCACTCTATAGAATGATTGTCAGGACAATATGCAATATGTCAACTTTCAAAGAAAAGAAGGGGGAAAAGAAAAAAAAAAGTAATGTGGATTTAGAAAGGTTAATGTTTAATTGTTTGATCAATCTTATATACCTATATGTATTAATCTAAACTGATCTGATGATGAAAATATCTAATATAACTATTGTTAAATTTAAACAATAAAGAAAAGAAAAAAATAAATTAAAGGAAAATTAAAAAGTCACTGTGACATTAAAACAAATAGGATACAGCCAAAATTTAGAAATGTAAATCATAGTAAGAATTCAAAGTCCTGCCAAGTAGCTTACATATTAATGCGCCTGCAAGCAAGTGTGGAGGGTGAGGGTTTGATGTCCAGGCTTGGCAAGCAGCCCTTTTCCCAGGTGCACTAAGAGAGCAATTGAGACTGGGCATGGTGGTGTGTGCTTGTAATCCCAGCTCTTAGGAGGCTGCAAGAACAGATTAGTATGAGTCCAATCTAGTACTGAGACCCTAAACACCCTGTAGACCCTTCCCTAAAAAATACAAAAAGAAAAAATTAAAAAAGAAAAAAGAACTCAAAATGCAGTTACATACTGAATTCAGCATACACTGAGAAAGTTATTATTGTAGCAAGTCATTAGAGAACTTGGATATTATATTTACCAAGAGTACTATTTACAATGAGATATAACATTCTGAAAAGAAAAAAAAATTGTCTGCATGAGTTGGCCACACAACTGGACTTTGGTTATGCAAAGAAATATTTTCTAAATATTGTTGGTGTGGAAGAAGTTAAATCCCTGAATGAGTAAGAATAATTTTAAAAAGCACAGAATTTATAGACAAAATACACACAGAATAAAAGGGAAGTAAAGAAAATCAAATGATTAGGGCAGAACATTTTAAAGAGAACAATACTTGTTCAGGAATTAAAAATTTTAGCACAATATATTCATAAATAGTGGATAAGAAGCAGAGGCATGAAAGCTCAGGGGAGAAATAGTGATCAGCAAAATCATTTATTCATAGACACAAAGAAATGAATTAAATAAATGAATATAGAAATCAATAGCATGCACATATTAAAAATACACTTTGAAAATGTGACACACAAAAGTCTATAATATTATTTCAATATATATTAAATAAGACAGAATGTTTAAAGAAATACTTAAAAGTATTCTAAGAAACAAACCTATCAAATATGACTGCCAGGCTCATATGTAGGTTTATACAGAAAGTGACAGTTTTTTTTAATAATCACCATCATATATCACAATGTTAATATTTTAATGTGACCAGTAAAATCTGTGGCATATTTTTCTTTTTTTTTCTTTTTTTGTCTTTTTGAGAAACGGTCTCACTGAGGCTGGCCTTGAGCTCACTTTTGTAGCCCAGGCTGGTCTCAAACTCGCACCAATCCTCCTGCCTCAGCCTCCCGAGTGCTGGGATTACAGGCATGAGCCATATTTTAAATTAGGTAGTTTCTTTTCTTTTTTCTTTTTTAATGATAGGGTTTCACTCATAGTTGAGGCCAGCTGAATGCTCACTCTGTAGCCCAGGCTGGTCAACAATCTTTCAGCCTCAAGTGCTGGAATTATAAGTGTGCACCATGATTTCTCACTAGGGAGTCTAATTGTTAAATCCATGTAGAACCCTGGAACGAGCAATAATAATCAAAAGATTGTTTCAAGAGCTGTGGCTTGCTGTACTACATTGAAAATCATTGTATAGTAACAACTAAAGCAGATTTGCTCTGGCACATAAATGTTCAAGCCAGTGAAAAAGAATAGAAAATACACCAGTGAACACACATATAAAAATTTTATAATGTAGTTAATATTTCAAAATAGAGATGTAATATTATTTTAAAATAGTGAAGTAACAACTGAGAGGTATATTTATTTGGGGAAAGAAATACACTCAAAATACACTTTTTTTTCTGTATTTTGGGCAGGGTCTACAGGGTGTTCAGGGTCTCACTATGTTGATCAGACTGGTAGTGATTCTCCTGTTTTCAGCCTCCCAAGTGCTGGGTTTATAAGTGCATGCCTCCATGCCCAGTCTCAATCTCAGTGCACCCCACTGTGCTATGCCTAAGCAGGTGCTTTAGTCCGCTGAGCTATTAGGCTGGCCCAAAATACACTTTTTCATCAGCAATAAACTTCAGATTGATCAAGAATATAAATTAAAAATTAAAATGTAGGCATAATTTACTAGGAAAATAGATTTATTTTCAATTTCAAGATAGCTAAGGTTTTTCTAATAATGGAATAAATGTTGAAATCATTAAAGCAAAACTGACTGATTCAATCAAATAGTCAAACAATTCCTTCAAATAAAGTCAAAAGACTCATGTCAATCAAGAAAGCACAATTGCCATCCAGATTATATTGGAGAGGTAGCACTTTAAAATAGAAATGTTTTCTATGAATCCCTAAATAAAAGCCTGAAAAAGAAAAATACACTCTAAAAAATTCTTAGAAAATAAAAGGCCCAGTTAAATTGAATAAACTTATGATTAAAACAGCAAGACACTGTTTTCACCCAATAAATTGACAAATGCTTCAGTATCCTTTAGAGTAATCCAACAATACACAGTCTGGGCAAGGCTATGTGAAAGTCACTCACACACTGCTTCTCGCTATGTAAGCTATTACAACCCCATATGAAAGACAGTTTTGGAGAAGAAGTAAAAATGGAGAAAATTCTATTTCTAGTAATATATCTAACTGAACAATTCACCTTCTATGTGGGATGTTATACATGGTAAGTGACTTGAAAAAAATTGCACAATTGAACTGAAGACTCATCCAACAAATTTGTTACACACATATAATATTCAGGCGGTTAAAAATCAGTTTTTTAATTAAACCAACATAAATGAGCTAGAAATGTAATTGGAAAAGAAAAATCTGAGATGTTAAATCATCTGGCTGACAAAAATTATGTCTAAAAGGACAAAAAGTATAGAGGCTCTACAGACTCATATTTGTATAATGCAATTCTACAGATATACTCAAGGGTACTAAAGCAGTGGTCCCTTCTAAGGAAAGAATTTGAAGTCTATGAGACAGAGAAATGAAAAATGACTTCCTTTCACAAATATTTTGTACATAATGAGTATTATGTCACATGAATATTTATCATCTCTTTATTCACATTCTTTTAAAGATATCATAGAAAGCATGGTAGTATATCGTAGGATAGAACATATAGTAGAAGATATAGACCAGATGGTTCAATATGATCTCTGTTATTTCTTGATGTTAAAACAAAACTAATAATACTGCATACCCTACATACTTTATAATGTCATAGGCAATAAAAGAATTATGCCTATAAGATAATTGTATGAGTACAAAATTTTCTTATAGTTCTTTTTCGCTGGAATAATAGAGTAAAACACTCATACTAACATAGTCACATAAAATTGTGTATTTTAAAGTAAAGCCAACTAGATTCAATCTTGGAAGAGTGGAAGAAGAAACCATAGGTCCCAGCGGTTCTCAACCTGTAGGTCATGACCTCCGCGGGGTCAAACAACCAAAACACAGGGGTCACCCAAAGCCATCAGAAAATACATATTTCCAATGGCTTTTTAAATTCATGCTGTGCCATGGTGAAATGTTATTTATTGGAATTAGTAATAAATATTTCTTGTATTGCTCCCAATGTAAACTCAGTTACTTTTATACTCTCTCTCAAGTAAGTGGTTGGTTAACAAAAAAAAATTATATATATATATATATATATATATATATATATATATATATATATATGAATAAGGATGTACCAGTTGCTATCAATTTCTTCAACTGGTCTATGCCTGTTTATCTTTTTCTTGTGTATGGTGACATGAACTGCAGTTTACATGAAAATATCCCATCCACCCGTCGGGAAAGCTTTATAATTTGCTTGCAGTCCATCTTCTGTTAGACAAGTGCATGCTGGGTATTTTCCGAGCTGTGTAACCAGCTCTTAAGGCAGATGCAAGGTTGACTGCAAATGGTTCTTTCCAACATCTTTCCATTTTTCACGATATTCATGTTGAGCCCACAAATGCCTGTTCTGCATTTTCAAAACAAATCAGAAGTGAGGAATCAATTCTGCATTGTTGCAAAAAAAATGTCATGATTTTAATTATAGCTGTCATTTTTGAAGGGGAAATTACACGTGTGAAATTTGTCAAGATCAGATGCAACACATAGCACATCTAAGCTAGAAGGGCATGCTCTGTTCTGGGTTCTAGTTTCGAGAATTCTCATTCTTGAAGTGAGAAGAAATGTATCAGTCATTCCACATCCTGAGGTCAAAACTCTTTGATCCTGTGCTAAGAGTATATTGAGGGCTCCAGATACTCAATAAGAAAAGGATATATTCATCAAAGGATCTAAGTTATCTGACATTGAAGCAAAGCTAAAAATAATTACTACATCTATCAAAATATCTTGTTCTCCTGGATTTTTTTTAAATTAACTATCCATTATTAAGCACTTTGGAATTTATCAGTGTGATGATCTTTTTGCTCTAAAGTAGAATACAACATAAATAAATGTACACTTCCACATTGGTTGTTAATTTTGGAATTACTCAAATAGCTACTACAAATATTATAACCTCTATAATATATTCTTGGGGCTTATACACCCAGGGGCAACAATGGCATCTATATTTTCCTATAGTCATCTTTACCTTCCTTTTTGTCTTTTGGAATCAATCATCCTTAAAGTGCTTAATGTTCATAATATCTCCCAATGTGAGATCTCTAGAAGATAAAGGCAGCCAAATCTGAAAGAATTGCTTAAGCATGTAAAATTACCTCATGAAATGCTCTGATTAGTATCACCTTGGTTTCATTCAGACTTATGAATAGTGCTTATTTTCACGGTTGCAAGGAATTACTTGGCTGAAAAAAATGCCCCTTTTACCCACTTATTTTCTGCAGATATTTCATGACTCAATTTAATATCATGTCACACTGAGAAGCATGAGACTCTAAACTTTTCCATGATGCCTGTACTGAGGACTAATATCCAAGCCACCTTTTCTGAGCTGAAACCTAGTTCTTCTACTTTTATAATCAGTTTTAAGGAATTTCACAATTACATTTTTAGATGGTTAATCTAAATTACTCAAGCATAGCTTGGATGTGGCTCTTAGAGTCTGCTATACAGTGGCACTGGGACTTGCTATGGAAGAAGACTTTCCTTTCAGTTTCCTGGCACCACATACTTGCATTCTACATAATATCTGTTTCTTCTGTCCACTGCATTAAAATGAAAATCTTTGTAGCAGTCTGTAAGACACATATCTCTTTCTGTCACAGTGTGCTTGCTACCTGTTGGTGCTATTGAAATGCTAGACAAGAATCAAAATTTTTCTTCTGTTAAGACCCTCTGGGTCCTTGATAGGAAAACTGCAGGAATCCAGACTGTATCTATTCATGAAAAAATTAATTGTAACTCAGCCGAGTTCTTTCTAAGTGGTGCTGCGAGGGTCTAAGCAGAATACACACTGCTAAACTGTATGTGTTTTAGCAAATGCGTCAACAAAGACCACTAGGGAACAAAATAGACAATGAAGTAAACACTATCAACAAAATATGAAAGGCACAAGAGAATGGGAACAAAAAAGATCAAGAGGAAAAGGGACAAATTTAAAACACTAAGAACACTCAAATAGACTGTTTTAATTTAGAAAATGAAAAACGGTATGTACATAACTGTCCTCCCAAAGAAATAATTCATGGAACTATCAAGACTCTAAGAAATTTTATCCTCAGCCGGGCGTGGTGGCGCACGCCTGTAATCCCAGCACTTGGGAGGTTGAGGCAGGAGGATCGGTGTGAGTTTGAGACCAGCCTGGGCTACAAAAGTGAGCACAAGGCCAGTCTGAACTGCATAGTGAGACCCTGTCTCAAAAAAAAAAAAAAAAAAAAAAAAAAAAAAAAAAAAAAAAAAAAAAAAAAAAAAAAAAAAAAGAAATTTTATCCTCCCTACATCTAGGAATTTAACTGGATACTTTCATGCACCCTATAGTCACATTCACAGTATGAACTTTGAAAGAAACACTATCATAATCAAAAAATCATAAATCATAAACAATAAAAATCAGAACTTTCTTTTAAAAAAATTGAAAAATATAGTTGATACATTTCTTTTCCTTCTTTAAAATTCAATTTTATGTTGAAGACTAAACACAGAAACAAAAACAAATAGAAAAAGAAATGGAAACACACAGCAATGCATATGTTACAGATTTTCAAAACAGGAATAGCTAATTAACAATAGTTATTATATTAACTATTTTTATCGTCATTCTGTTGCTCAGAGTAACAAATATAGTTATGCAAAATTGGACAAATAATTGAATATTAACACTTACTTTCTAAAAGTATTATATTTCCCCTTGTCTTCTTTAAAAATTTATTTTGAAGAGAGTATAATAATTTATAAGACATTAGAAATGGTACACATTCAGAAGATATATTTCTTGGACAAAGGAAAAAATAATGTAGTTAGTTGATTATGTGTAGAATTTCTTTAGCATTGAAACTGACTCATTTTGGCTTAACATTAATGCTAAAAAACTATGAGTTTATTTATTAGGTTTTACTCATTTACATTCCAAAATGTTATATTGCTCTAAGGCAGCGGTTCTCAACCTGTGGGTCGCGACCCCAGCGGGCGCCAAATGACCAAAACACAGGGGTCACCTAAAGCCATCGGAAAATACATATTTCCGATGGCTTTTTAAACCCATGCTTTGCCATGGTGAAATGTTATTTATTGGAATTAGTAATAAATATTTCTCAACATATAATTAAATATTGTTTTTGTGATTAATCACTATGTTTAAATTGTGTTTGATTTGTAGCATTGAAAATACATAATGCATGTCAGGTATTTACATTCCGAATCATAACTGTAGCAAAATTACAGTTCTGAAGTAGCCACCAAAATTATTTTTTTGGTTTGGGGTCATCGCAACATGAGGAACTGTATTGCAGGGTCACAGCATTAGAAAGGTTGAGAACCATGCAAGGCTTAAAATTAAAGTAATTCATTTAAGAGAATTAATTCATTAATTCATTAAGCAGAATTAATTAAAAGTAACAAAATTATGTTTTTAAACATCTTTCTGTGATTGTGCATTAGTTTTTAAAATGTGTGCTTTGGTTGAATAAATGCATCAAAAGGTAGCTAGTAAATATTATAGAAATCATTACAAGTCAAAGAGAAATCCTGTCTTCAAAGGTTAGCCACAGATTTCAACTATCAAAAGTACAACTGGGGGACTGGAGAGATAGCTCAGCTATCTATGAACCTGCCTGGTAAGCACAAGAACCCGGGTTCAATCCACTGTACCACATGCTGTGAGAGCCCATGAACCCCAGGTGAGCAGTGCTGGCCACCAAAAAACATAAAGCTAGATTAGCATGCTGAGCTATAAAAGGCTTAAGTCAACAGCTTCCATTGTTACCAGATTTGTCAGTAACCCACTGTGATTATGGAGCATTGGATCATGTATTCACTATTTACTTTTACTTCAATGAGAATTTTTTTGTACGAATAACTACTGGGAGGACAATAATGTGCACTGTATCAAGTACTGCCAATGTGCTACTATCGTGTTTTGAAATGGTCACATTGTTATTTCTCATTAAATGCAAAAAACAAACAAAATAAAAAGCAGATATGGTGGTGCATGCCTGTAATCCCAAAACTAAGGAGACTGAGACAGGAGGATAACTGTGAGTACAAGCTGTGTAGTGAGACCCTGTACCAAATCAATCATTTAAAAATAAAATAATAAAGATAACTGGGACAATTAAATGTGTAATTTAAAAGGCTGGACTATTTTTAGGTATAATAATTTTAACTTATCATTCATTTATTCTTGCATAAGATTCAGAGCATCAGCAGTCCTCACTCTTTTATAACCAGCACCCGTAAGTTGTTATCTCTCTGTCTCTAGCCCCATCTCTGTCTTTATGTCTCTCTATCTCTATGTCTCTCTGGCTTTCCCTGCCTCCATCTCTCTGTCTCTCTCCCTCTACTCCCCCATCTCTCTGTCTCTGTCTCTGTCTCTCTACCTCTGTGTGTGTGTGTGTGCCTGTTGTAGCTCATATACTCAGTGTACAATACATTAATGTTATCATTGAGGGATTTTTAACTATAATTTTATTTTATCTTGAAGAGTAAAAACAAAATTAAGAAAACAAAAACAGGAGTTGGGGAGATAGCTCAAGGGCACAAGTGCCTGCCTGACAAGTGCAAGGTCCTGAGTTCAATCCCCAGTTCCACAAAAACAAACAAACAAACAAACAAACAAAAAAAGACAGAAACAAGTCAATATAAAATAATACATACATTATAGATTTTCAAAACAAGAATAGTTAATTAACAATGATTTATATATTATCTATTTTTATTGTCAAATCTGTTGCTCAGATGAACAGATACAGCTATGCATGATTGGATATGTGATTGAATATTGCTGCCAGCTTTCAAAAAATCTTAAATTTTTGTTCTTGTTCCTATTTTTGATATATGTGCATATATTTTTTTTCTTATATCAAAGCCCTATTAGCACAGAGACTATTTTGTTCACTTCTTTCAGTGGCTAGCAAGTAACAGCAACAAATTTTGTTAAGGAATCAAATTTAATGAAGACCATATATCAGAGAGATTTGATGAAACATCAGATAAATTCAGAAAAATGAATCTCTTTATTTGAAAGTTTGGATATGATAATTCAAACAGGTCAAGTAGTTTTATATTTCTTTTCTAGTAAATATTTCCCCAAATACATACTGCCAAACTAGCTCTATTATAGAAAGACTGTCACAGGTTTATTACTTGACCATGAACACCTTGACTGAGAAGTCAGGAAATGCTGAATTCAGAATGTGGCCTTCAAATCAGGCAGACATGTATCTCTATCCCAACTTTGTGACTCTGAGCAAATGAACTTATCCCTGTCCCCATAATCACTGTCCATTTTTGAAAAGGAACAATCATGTTCCCAGAGCATACTGCATTCATCAAATTAAAGATAATGTGTGTCAGTGTTCTGTAACTTCTATGTATTTTCTACCCTATGTTCTTTACCATTTCACCCAAACTTAACAGTTTTTTCTCTTTTCCATATTTTGTGTTGTCTTTGCTGACAAAACATATGTCTCAACAAGAAAGTGAAGATGACTACCTGAAAATACCAGATCTGCCCAGAGATAGTTATTTTTCAGCACGGAAAATGTTTCCTCATCCTTCAAATTCCAGCGACAATGTTAGTGTCACCCAAATCTTCTGCCCAGTGTTGTCTGAATCATACCCTACCTATGGCTGGGCTAGACCATATTCCTTCCTTTGAACTTTTTCCATAGTTCTAACATGATTTTTTCCCTATCTCATCAGTTCTCTAAGCTATGAGTCCTCTAAGGCAGAGACTTTGTGCGTTGTCTTTATCCCTCAGCATCTAATCAAGTATCTGCTGACAGACACTCTGCTTATACTGGACAAATAGAATGAGTGAATACCAAGGACACTGCCTGCATAAAAAGGTTATTTAATCTTACCTTCAAATAAATACATTGAATGGAATTACAGAAAAACATTATTAATCCTCTTCTGCATGAGTGTGACACATTTCCAATTAAGTGGCTGATTCTGTAGTCATTTTCCTTCCATAGGCAAAGAACACCATGCTGTTCAAGTTCCTTTCTTGTCCAGAAAAAATACTCCAGTGATGCGCTGGTAGAAAAAGTTATGGAGTTTGAGGATATAACTGATTTAGATGACACAGAAAGAGAAAATATATTAAATAAATGTTAAACAGTTAATGCAAAACGTGTGAATTCAAAAAGAGAGTAATTTGAGAGAGAACAGTAAGTCTATAGAGAGAGGAAGACCAAATAATTACTATTCACTTACAGACAGTTTCTTGAATTGGATACACATTGAGCTAAGGCTATCTGAATTAGAGGCAGCTGTATAATCCAAGCCTTGTGTAGCATACAGAATTAGATTGAGTGCTTGAGTGTCTGCACCCTAGGAAATTGATTTGACGATTATGTCAATTACTTCTGGGACCAAGCTTTCTCTAGGTAGCATTACAACTGCTCTTTTGGTCAGCTATGACTACTTGCCCATCCATGCCTATTGTTTTAAATTTATTTACTGCATCGGGGGGTCATAAATTATGGACGTGTTTCTTTGCCATCTGTAAGGTCTGGTGTCATGGTTTGGACCACTGTTGATTACTTGCTCTTATTCTCAGCCACTGCCAAGGCTGATGTATCTCGAATTATGCCACAAGCTAACCTATTTGTGAGTAACCTTTCAACATCTACATATGTTTATTTTATCCAACATACAGTTCAACAAAACATAAAATGATTTTGAAATTTTGCAGAGAATTATTTGTGTGCTTATTATACTGAATTTTTAAAACTCAAAACACACAGTAAGTCTAATAATTTGTTTGCTAACCTATAACATTTTTTTCTTACAAAGTCATCATAGATAGATCATCTTCTTGTTGAATGTTAAAAATATGATTTTCCCAATAGTCTCACTCAAACTCTATTTTGACCTGGAATATTCATTATGTATTATGGACCTAAAGTTAAGATGGCTTTTTTCCTTCTTTTTCTGAAATAATGCCCTTTAACAATGAGAAAAGCACACATGTAACTGCTCTGCATTCCCATGCTCACTATTTTTACCACTGGGGTTAATGACTGTAACATTTTCCTGACAAGTTGGCTGGAAAATATCACAGCAGTGCTCTTTCTCCCACCAAAAGATGTGATGCCTGCCCATGTAAATAATGTCAGCAGATTACTTTCCTGTTATGCAAACTGTTCACTGACAGTCTAGATCAAACCTGAAACTGTGCTATCAAGCAGTGTATATCCAGTAAAGGAATTTGAATATTGGAATTTAGTTGAATTTCCCAGACCACAGATATTTACATCTGACATCTGCTTTGATTTTTTTTTTTTTTTTGAGCAGCCAGTAACTTTTTCTGGCAATATCAAGGCTGAGTTTTGTAGAGCCATGATTATATCTATTTACTCCTCTTTATGAGCCCCTCACTAAATAATGTAATAAACCACATTACAGTATTCCTTGTGGGATCTGGCCTAGGTTTCACTTATTCTCAACAGCAAATCCTGCCTTCATTGTGATTAGGAAACTCCCTGTGATACACAACTTTTCACTATGTGATAAACTTCAGCAACTATTAACAAGAGCTGCTATTGAATGAAGGGAGACAAATGAAAATGAATTGTTAGAATTTTCATAAAAGTTAAGTTACTCTGAGTCTTTGGTGTATATAAGAATACTACATGATTCTCTATTAAAGTACCATAGTAGGCTGTAAGTATGATAGTGGATTATTTTTCTAAGACAAAACCTCAGTAAATGTAGTCTAATTAACTCTGCACTTTGATACACATAAACTACTCTTTCTTATTTTTTGACAGGAATGCCTGCCAGCATATTGTGACATCAATTCAAATTAGATCAACTTATGTTATATTGGCTATACAATACCCAAACAATACATGATTTAACCAGATATTGTAAAATTTGTGTGCTGCTTGTTGCCTAACTATTACTTTTTCAAAATGCAGAATGACACAATAAGTATGTCAAGCAGCAAATCTGCCATGGCTAATTGTTAAGTGACTTTTAATCTACCCCTAAGATACATACATCCAAGAGATGCAGTGTTAACATGCTGTCATATTTCTAGATCATCTAAGTGAATCGCCTTGCAAGAAATCAAAGAAAAGTGTAAGAGTGCTTTGATTTGCTATCTAGAAGTATTAAATACACAGCATTTTTATTTGTTATTAAAAGGGTGATTATCAGTCCAGTTGTGCTTTTGCTTTTAAAATAAAATGTAATAACAGATGGTGTTGGCAAGGCATGATATTACTTTAGATGTGTTCGCTATATCTCATCTTCCTTTTCCTTCTTACATATTACACTGCCTATTTGCAAAGAAGGGTGATGAAAACCTTAACTGACTAGTGTTATGTTTGTCAGAAAACTTCCCAGAGAAAGGATTTTTTGATTGTTGACTACATGTGTTTGAGGTCTTTATTTGGCCATTTTGGAGCTAAATAACCAGGGCATGTGCATCTGAGAATTTCGCATATTAAGTCTTAAAAACATACCAAGTTGAAGAGGAGCAAATGCAATACCAAGGGATTCCAATAATAAAGTCATATTTTATATTTTCACTATTGGAAAAATGTGCAAATCTAAGAATGTAAACTGGTAGAGACAGATCTGAATTTCAAACTGAAGTGTTTAGTAGTATAAAGGAATGTTTAATTTATGAACAATAATAGTGGCTGCCAAACATAAATCAATAACAATGGAAAGAAAATTATTTTCTGATGTGGAGAAAACTTCAAAGCACTTTTTTTGTTTGCTTGTTTTAAGCTCACTAAAATAAACTACTGACACCATGTCAAAAAGAAAACAAATAGAAAATCTGATTGTTGGCGATTGCCATAGATGCAACTGTGAATGAAAAAGTGAAGTCAGAGAGTCGGAGAGAAATCAAGGAAACACATTTTACGGCTGCTTAACCTTTTATAAAGAAGGCTACTGCATGGCAATGCATAAAACAGTGGATACTGGGTCCATTACATCAATACTATCTTGACACTTTCTGAGGTGACACCAGTAGTCATCTTTTATTCATGCTGTTACTAGGACTAGAAGTTATGCTAATAGTTTTGGGTCAGGCACACCAAGGCAGAAGGACAAGTTGAATGTAAATCCCAGGCTGCGAGCTCATCAACAACCCCAACTGCCCTGAGGATGCTGCACTACACAGGGGCAGAAGGCTCTAAATCTTTGTCCTTTTTCTCTCAGATGACAAACTGACAGTCAAATTCTATGTGCCCTTTTCATTCACCCTGACATTCATTTATTCATTCATTCATTCATTCATTCATATCAATTAATAAAATATAAAAGTCAAGGAGAAATGAGAATTCTAGTATCAACTTTCTTCTTAGAAATGTATAACTATATTGGCTCTAGAGTTTTAAGTATTTATGTCAAAGATGTGTTCACAGAAGTGTGAAAATTAAAACATTTTTACAGTTTTAAACATATTTTCTCATTAAAAATTTACTGTTCTTTTTTCTCATTGCAGCAGTTCAACAATTTCTAGCAATTCAGCAAAATAAAGTTTGAACTATTATATGATCCTTTATTCATTATCTTATGTTATAATGAATGACTGAGACATATTCAAAAATAAACATTTTAGTAGGCTTCACAAGTTATTATGTTCATTCAAAAGACTATGACATAGTATAAAGAATATAACATCTAAAAGAAACAAACATTCAGAAAAGATTTATTTGTAATATATCGCAAAAAATGTCTTTATTTTAAAGAAATAAATCAATTCTCTGAAATAAGATAATCTCCACAAAAAACTAATTTTTAATCATATAGAGAGCATAATTTCATGTCTTACTAAGCATAGACATTATATAACCATATACGTTTGTTACACATGACTCTATTTTATTGACAGAGTAAGATATGGTACTTTCAATTAAGTAATTATCATATAATTAAAATAACAGTTGACTATTTACCTTTAATTTTCAAACCAAGGAGTAATTTAGTTTTAAAAGATAATGTAAAAACAATTGGTCCTTTAAAGTACCTTGAAGGCCATTATAAATAAATATGTGCTAGGAATTCATGTTAGAGCTGATGATAAACTTCAGTGTACACATTTCTCTTACCACTTCTATGAATCTAAATAAAATGTCAATAGGTATGGAATTTACAAAGGAGCAAATTCTGATCACAAAACCAAGCTTGTCGACAGCAGTGTTAAAACCAATGTACCTAATTAAAAAAGTGAAGTCAATTAAAATCAAAATAATAGTGCAGCATGTACAAATGCTGGAATAATCATTAGGCCTCGCTGAATAATGGAAGAGTATAGAATTTTTTAATGGAACAGCAGGGGTGATACATTACACAAAGCAACAATCTACAACAATATGACAATCGAATTACTTCAGCCCCATTAGGCAGGTGCAGAGGAATAATTAACATGATTTTTTTTTCCAATGAAAAGGGAAAAATAAATAAATAAATAAAACTTTTTCTCTAATAACACTGAATGTACATCTATAACCTGTCTCGCTTTGACTTGATAGAACAAACCTAGGATTTTAAAAACTGGGATTTCTAGACATGGAAGTTTTGTTTTTTATTGCTTATACACAGGGAATAATAAAGTAAAAATATATATGAGATACATATGGTAAAATGTTATCCTTTTAAGTATACTTTGCCTGTATATAGTGCTTTTTTTAGGGCTTAAAAACAAAATAATAAAGGATTTTCAGTAGTTTCTGGCCGTCTAATGTAATTCACATATAAAAACCATCCCATGAAGCCCTAGGCAATATTTGTTATCTTATTTTCAGCTCAGATTCAAAACAAACTGTGAGCTCCAGTTAGAGCAAAGAGAGAGGCTGCTGACTAAAATGCCAATAGAAATGAAAGCAACTTCATAGTTCTTCATGAAGGGCAAAGAGTTTAATATCTTTTTGCTACTTCTCTTGACAAAACTATCATCCTGCTTTAACCCAGTTGTGATAGAAATCTCTTTCACTTACGTCTAACAGGAACTGTTTAATTTATACTGAGATAAATGGTCTATATCCTTAAAAGACTAAAAATTCTCATTTATTTCTTTACCATAGAGGAATTAAAAAATGAAGATTCTTCATCCTCAAGTGATCTTACCAATTTAAGTTGGTCTGAATCTGCTGATCTATTCAGGATGGGTGATTTGAATTAAAAAATGTAATTGTTTTTGCTTATAGTACAAGAATGTTTGCTTTCAGGCTTGAAGCACTATGCTAGTGGTCTCATTAATTGCTGTTTGGCTTCAAAGGAAGCATGTGCCTCAATCTGAAAAAAAAAAAGTGGTATTAGGCAGAGATATGCTTCTAAAAGTCATCTATACAATCAGGAGAATGGAGAGAACAAACCTACAGGCCCCTCCATTGCCAAATTGTGTTATTTAGAGAGAAAATAAGTGACATGTAGTAGTGGGAGGGTAAAGGAGATAACATCTCTCATTTCATTTCATTTCATTTCATTTCACTTCACTTCTTTCTTACTCTTTCTTGTTCTTTCTTTCTTTCTTTCTTTCTTTCTTTCTTTCTTTCTTTCTTTCTTTCTTTCTTTTACCAAGGTGAAACTCAGGACCTTTAGCTTGCCAGGAGGAATTTATGTTTCAGGATCTTGTACTTGCCAGACAGATATTTATGCTGCTGTGCTATCTGCTGGGTAGTGACAATATAGAAAGAAAACAATTGCTCTAGCACACTCACTGTTTTGGAATTATAAAATTAACTTCACTGTTCCCCATGATCCACTATGGGAAGCAGAATTTCATTTTTTAAAAATTATTTATTTATTTACCCAATACAGAGTCTGGCTATGTATCTTGGACTCAAAGAAATCCTTCTGTATCAGCCTCCCCAACTCCACACCCAGTTTCAGTGGCCAGCAAGGCTCGCTGGGTTCTGGGGCAGCTAGTCATGCACTACTGGAAGGCAGGACTGTCTCCCTAGCTTAAAATTTCATTTCTAAGGATTTTTTGTTGCTTATATTTTAGTTTGGCTCATTATTAGTAGAAGAATCAAAGATTTTCACAGGATGCCTTGAATTCTCAGTGATCCAAAATCTGATGCTTTAATTGGTATATCAAAGGACTTTATAAACAAAATGTTTTATCCTTAATGTGAGAAATGCAATCAAATATTTTCCCATGAGGCTTGGAATTGAAAGTTGGCCTCTTGTTACAGCACTTTTTTTCTTATCTTCTATTGTATGACTTAACAAAATGTTAGAATAATGGTATTTAGACATAGTGAAAATGCATTTATCTATCGCAGTTTGTGAAACATTACATACAGAGTACAATATTGTTAAGAAAGATCATCTGTGTTGTTACTGGACCAAAAAAAGGTATACTGAGTTTAACAAAAGATAAGCAACACGATTAAGACGCAAAATATTAATATTCAAAATTTACTTTTTAAATGTAAGAATGAAAGTAAAAAAAAGTATAGATGAGTGTTCTTACAGGAATTTAAATAAAATATGTTAAGGTAACTCACATCTAAATGGAGCTATATTCCCTGTTGGCTTATGGCTTGACCTGATACATTGAGATGAATTATAGATCAAATTACATCAGGTCATGGAGCTGAAAGTGGGAAAGCAGATTAACCAGAAATGGCCATAGTGCAGCAGTGGCCATGGATATGTAGATGGATTGCATGACTGGAAGTCTAGTCACATGTGTGCCCTAAAGAAATGTGACAATTTTTCTCTTATCAGTTCGTGCTGTTCTTCAAGAAGTTGATGCTGTTATACCATACTGTTACTTTGAGGCAAATGGATGCAAACAAGAATTGCATGATAGGTGTTGGGGAGGTAGCTCAGTGTCTGGCTGGTAAGTGGATGAGCCCAATTTCAATTCATGGTACTGCATGCTGTGGCTTCTAGAACCCCTCGTGCACTGTGCTGGTCACTGAAACCAGTATGGTGGTGCATTCCTGTAATCCCAGAACTGGGGAAGCTGAGATAGGAAAATAACTATGACTTTGAAATCTGTAGTGAGGCCTTGTAACAAAGAAAGAAAGAGAGAGAGAGAGAGAGAGAGAGAGAGAGAGAGAGAGAGAGACAGAGAAAGAAAGAAAGAAAGAAAGAAAGAAAGAAAGAGAAAGAAAGAAAGAAAGAAAGAAAGAAAGAAAGAAAGAAAGAAAGAAAGAAAGAAAAGAAAGAAAGAAAGAAAGACTAAAAACAAGAATAGTGCAATGACTGACAAATCTTCATGCAGCTTTATCATGGGAAATTCAAGCCAGAATCTAATAAACAACTTCCTAGAGATTTTACTATTGAGCCTCAAGTTTCTTTTAA